>JAJJBR010001090.1:0-20167 GCA_022817965.1 Solanum lycopersicoides
GAAAGATTACACGGAGCTGACCCAACTTTTGCTAACATAATCATTGGCCGGACGGGCGACATATATGAGTAATAGCCGCCCGCCGACAGCGGAAGCTCTTTGATTGTTTACCAAGATCGTAGAGGCTCTGATACCATGTGAGAAATATAGCAAAATAATATTATTGAATTGTTGTTGTATCTACATTATTACATGAGACCCTATTTATAGACCATAGAATACAATCCTTTACCAAATAGGATACTATTTAGTAGTCCTATTCCTATTCTAATAGGATTATATAAACCTATTCCTATTTAATAGTATTGTATAAACTATTCCTATTCTAATAGGATTGTATAAACCTATTCATATTCTAACAGCTGTAACCAAAGAAGGGAAATTGATCTTTCAAGAAAATTCTACCCCTAACCGCAGTTCTGTTATATTGCAATACTTGATTGACGGTCAAGAGCTTTTTAGATTTTTTTTGACAATTGGTAAGTAGAAGAGCTTTGTAGATTTTCAATCATGGAAATGACTTGATTTGCCACGGTTATAAGGCTTTACAGATTACAGTGTGTCATGGATGGTAAAAACTGTACAAAATTGAAGCTCTTGAAGTGGAGTATTTGGTAATTGAAAATTGCACCTAAAATAGATAAAATGTTTGGCTATGGTAAAGCCTCATGAAGGACCAAAGAACAACCAGAGTTGTAGAATAAATTAACTCTCGACTCTTGAATTCCATGGAAGCCACTAGCCAGACTGCCTATTTTATATATTATTACTTCATATGCTGCACATAACTTTTTTTAATATGGTAATTTTCTCCCTTGGTGACTTGAACCCACAACTTTACTTCATTATGAAACAAATAATTTATCTATGAAACGGGAATAATTCTGCCTGCAAAAGAAAACAGTGTTAATAAGAACATGATTACTCATTTGTATTCACATTACTTTGTCCAACTAGTTGCTCAAAGTTTCATTTGTGATTCAACGCATTACTATGTCCAACTAGATTGTCGCTGGAAATTTTGGACATTTGGAGATGCATAGTGTATGATAAGATGGGTTAAAGAGAAAAGGTAAGCTTTCTCTCTAAAATCTGACCATCCGAAATTTAATTCTACAAACAACTTCACCACATTTTCCTCAAATACTCAATGTCTCTAACTGCATACCCACCATTATTTCCTCCTCTTCCAGCTATACCAATAAGGATCCTCGAAATCTCAAAAAAGTAGGTTTAAAGATTTTGATTGTAAGTAAACCCTAGGATGAAGAAAGAAACCACAGTTTTGAGTCTATAGGTGATGAGGTGGCTGTTGTTAGGGGAAGGGGGGGATCTGGTGAATCCTCAGTATTTTATGAAGATGAAAAGAAGTAACAGCAAGAGAGTATTCAGAGAAGTAAAAGAACTTTCAAATATCATTGAAGATTTAGAGCTGGTAGAGTCTACAATCCACTCTGGATGGCGCACAAAAATAATTTTGCCTATCCCATTTAAAGGGAAGCTTTTTTTTTTCTAGTAGATCGCACAGAGTTGTCGCTCCTTAGAGGGGAGAAGCTGGGGGCTAGCCCCATCTCCTTGCAGACTTTTTTTTTTTTGAGAAGGTAACATTTTTTGTATAACTATTTACTGCAGAAAAACTAGAGCTGTCCATACTTACAAGGAAATATAGGAAAATGTACTAAGCTATAACCTACTTACAGAAATCCTAAGACATCAATAAAAGATTCTATGTCTTCCTATAACCTATAACCTACTTGCAGCCTTATAAGTGGTAATAATATTTAGTAATCGTGTAGTTCCTATGCTTCAATGTCGTTTAGTATTATATTGCTTCATTTGCTTTGTATCTTGATATTTTGTTCCCATAATTTACTCGCAACCCTGCTTTGAATATCTTCTCTTTTGAGCCAAGGGTTTATCGGGAAGATACGCTCTACATCGCAAAGGTAGGATAAGGTCTACGTACATCTTACCCTACCCACACCCCACTTGTGGGACTACACTGGGTATGTTGTTATCCGACACAAGTCACAATTCTAGCAATTGCTCACACTCAGAGTCTAGTGGTCTAAAAAGTCTAAAAGAACAGCTCAATACAAGTGATCCCCTGCAATTTCCTCAGCATAAAGCTAATAGTCTTCCTAGTAAAACAATTCATCATAACTATGGGGAACAAAATCAGGAAAATCAAATCATGTCTCCGGGACCGAATTAAAATTATATGGCGAACACGTATATGACATAAGAAATACCTGAACATGAAGACTTAACCACGCCTTCTCAAGACCAGATGCAAGATTATCAGCAGAAACAAAAACCCCTAAAAATTAAATACATAATTAAGAAACAAGAAAGAGATGCAACAACTCAGTTACATCTCAAACAAGTAATCATACCATGTTTTTTATTACCAAACATTAGATTAAGCTGATCATACCGTGTTGCCATAGTTGAACACCATTGTATCCAATAACTGTAATACAAGGGACAGCCTTCTGTGGATCTATGCAGCTCATGTAAGGGTATATCTACATGAAAAGTGCACACAGACAGCATGACATTGACAGCAAGATTTCCCAATTTTAGGACTCATCAACCAAGAAAGAATTCACAAAGTTTTGAATGGCTTCGAGAACATTCCCATTGTAGATCACAGTAACTACTGAACTCCTTAGTTTTCATACTATCTTTAGTTTTCATACTAAAGCAGGTTTTACATTTATTAAGAGAGGAGCATTTCTAATACAAATTGAAGTACTAGCACTTCGGAAACTCGCCATGCATGAACATTTTTTCTACTTCACCATTGTCTTTGTCCCTTCGAAGTTAGAATACTGAAAGTCCAATTAAAGAAGATGAACTAGTCCCTAGAAACTACCAATCATTCCACACTGGACAAAGATGCATTTGAATATGAATACAAAAATAAGATGAATGGAAAAGTACATTATGCGCAGTTACAGGAAACAACTTCTACATTTATGCACCTGAATTATTTTATTTACCAGACCTCGTGCAGAACGCCCACCTAAGTTAGCACACTGGAGAAAGTATTATCAAAATTCTTTACTATACAAGTCATCATTTCCTCTTTCAATGTTCTTGCATCACTTGTTTCTCTTTTTAGAAAGGGTATTTATTATTAAGAAGGTGCGGTCAAAAGTATTTACAGGTCGGGCAAAAGTATGTCCCGTCTATTCCAAGAGAGATCCTATCCAGTTGATCACTTTTTCAGCTTCACTAATGATATTCTGTTTACACCAAAAACTAAATAAAAGGAAACTGTTCCTTGATCTTCTTCATAGGGTTCTCTTCGTCTTCAAAGCATTTCGCGTATCTCTCCCACCTAACAAACCAACATATACAAGCAGGGATTAGTGTTATCACCATTTCTACTTCTTGTTTCTCCCCTGATGTTCCAGCACTCAGAAATTTTTTAGTATCTCTAGGTATATGTCAAAGACACAATTGCCTACTCAATACTTTTCATCGAGATGAAAATCAAGCCTGGTCTATCCCTCTTCTTTCTTTCTCTCAATATGTTTCTTCAAATAATAACAATATACCTAAACTTTACCAATGTTCAAAAAAAAATAATAACAATATACCTAGTGTAACCCTTCAATTGGGGTATGGAAAGGGTAAAGTGTATGCAAACCTTACCCCTACCTTGTGGAGGTAGAGTGTCCAAGCGATGAAAAAAGAAATACAGAAGTAAAGAGCACATAGCAAATTATAGGGAAAGCATTACCATGCATTCAGAGAACAAAGAACAATAACAACATCTACATAATGTGATAACTGAAGCACGAGAAACGGCAGGTAGTAATAGAAATCATAGGACAAGAAACTACAAAAATAATGCTACCAAACAAACACCAAGTCTAACCCGCAAGATATCGAGACAATGTACAGCACATACTAACCCCTTCTACCCTAATCTGCAACGTTCATATCCCAATATTTAAGGTCATGTCCACGGTAAATTAAAGATGTGTAATAACCTGTCTAATCACCTCTCCCAAATACTTCTTCTATGGCCTACCTCTATCTCTCCTTAAACCCACCAAAGGTAACGGCTCACACCTCCTCACTGGGCATCTGCACATCTCCTCCTCTTCACATGCCTGAACCATCTCAGTCACCCTTCCCTCATGTTGTCCCGAATATCTCCATTCCTAATCTTACCTCTTCTAGTATGTACACACATCCACCTCAACATATGCATTTCCGCAACTCTTTATCTTTGAACATGAGAGTTCTTAACTGCTTGTACTCCACCCATACAACATGAACCTACCACCACTCTGTAACCAATCAAAATGTATGATTGATATAAAAGCCAGTCAGTATTGACATTGACCCGGTTACCCTGGAAACTCGCCAGCAGGATGATGAATTTTCTTCTGTTAGCCAGAGGAAGACCCTTGCACCAATTGTCTCTGTTTATAAATTTTACACTAGCCCCAAAATATAGTTTTTGTTCGCTTCCACTTGGATGAATTTTTTGTACATCACATCTAACCGTCACGGTCACCTCTGCTCGAAGTTTCTTTAACCAACTCCATTTACAAAATTTCAGCTAGAAAATTTCCATAAATCAGGTCCTAGAATTCCTTGTTTTGATATCTAGCATGAGTTCCAAGCTCATGGTGATTCTAGAAGAGAAAGATCCCTCACCCTCTCAGACTACGCGCAATTAATAGACAAAGAAAACAAAACTCCTTGCACTGATAGAGGGATGTGTAAAAAAACAAAGAAATTAGACGAGGAATAGAGTATCTCAAGGATTAAGGGGGGGACTTGATACAGGGCAAAGGATACACAATGCTGAGAAGTTTCTGGCATCAGTACTTCCTTCTAGGATGTGCAACAAAATGCAGTACTTTGATATAGAATCAGCAACCTGAGTAATTCGAAGAAAGATGAGAAAGTGAACTTACTATTGAAGGGCTGAAAACATCAAACCTAGTAACATTCTAGGAAGTGTAAGGATAAACTTACTCTTGGGTCGAGCCAAGTTGATGTTTCCGATTGATTTGATTCCATATTGCCACCTAGGACAAAAATTTGCAAGAAATACAATTAGGATGACAAGTCTAAAGACTCATCTATTCCCTAAGCATCAAATTGATCTCTCAGTATGTCCAATCACCTTCCCCAAAGAACCAAGAAAGGCAAATACAAAATTATTTGCAGAAACATATGCTGAAGATAAAGCAAAAAACAGAAAGGACAATAGTTACTAATTTCTTATTATGATTCCTGTAAAATCAACAAATAATTCTTTTGAAAATCTCCGTATATCATCGGTATGAAATGCTTCCCTTTTTGGTTGAGTGAGAGAATATGCTTCCCCAGGTTAGTCAAGAACACTTATCATGAGTCTAACTACTCCCCAGTTACCCTTGAGTCCAGCTGAGCTACTTGGGAACCTAGTGTTACTGTTATTCAATGTTATAAACCTTGGTGCAACATCACCCAAATACATCAAGTTCTTTTTAGGACACACTAATGGAATTTATAGCATAAATACATTAAAGAGAATTAGAAACCGGTTACCTGAAACAAAAACTACAAAAAGCTTCTTCTGCTGCTTGGCTTCAGTGATGGCTTCTACAATAGAACCATTGAACACGAGAGGAGATAAAAGTTGCTCCATCTATTATAAGAGGGCAATATAAACTTCAGCTTTAAGATGATAGATCAGCTTTAGGGTGATGAACAAAGATAAAGATTCTAACAGAGAATAAGGAACAAAATACAAACTAAAAACATAAGCGAAGATAGAGAAATACTCACAGAGTAATCCATAGTTCAAACAGACGCAAGCCTGTGCAGAAAGTACAGATCAATGAATGACTTCATAACCATATTAATTTTTGAGATCCTAACTTAGTGAAAAAAGCAAGAGACTATACCCAATTCACCTTTTATTGTTAACTTCAAAGATATTTAAACAAAAAATAGAATAAAATCTGACAGAGTCTGGTTTTGGCTACAAAATTGATTAGTCTCAGAGCCTGTTTGGATTGGCTTATTTTATTTTATTTTTATGACAAGGAAACCCACAGCCGCTACCCTTTGGGTGCGCACAGGGTAAAAACCCCGCTCCTATGCAATAGCTCGCAAACCACATAGGAGAGGTAACCCGCACTAGGCAAGACTGGTGCAATGAGCTCGACCCAAAAGGCAAACCCCTTGCTTTCGCTGGCAAGGGGTTTCGAACTAGAGACCTCCAACATGGAAGTCCCAAGCTCAAACCACTGGGCTACCCCCTAAGGGTTTGGATTGGCTTATTATAAGTGTTTTTCAGCCAAAACAGCTTCTAAGCACTTTGATTGTGTTTGGGTAAAATAAAAATGTGTTTTCAAGCACTTGATTCTAAATAATGAAATAAGTCAAAAGCCATAAGTTAAGAGTTTTGGCTTATAAGGCATAAGCCAAAAGGCAATATACACAGGCTCTTAAACAAAATCAGAGCAAAATAAGAATTCTTAGTTAAAATATCACATTTTGACCTTTATCTCTACCTCACAATACAATTGATGAACTTCTATTGAGTATGGGAAAGTAGCTAAGAGTCATACAAACTATTGAGTGGATTTTTCTCCTTTGGTATCGATTTGATATTATTCAGTTGGTTTTAGAAGCTTATTTCCTCTCAAATGTTTCCTTGAATCCAAAAAGAGAAGAATCAACTCCCTATATGCCAAATTTTGGTCACTTTGACATTTCTAGAGAGACAAGTTATACTTTTTTTTTCTTTCAAACTTCTGCTTCACTTATAGATGAAGGGGCAAGATTTGGGAGAACTTCTAACATAGAACAGATATTTCTTCTCACCCAATAAAAAGTATTCCTCCCTCTTATCTAACTCTCCTAGAACTTAAACCTTGGATAACATGGCCAAAAACTGAGCAATTGCAAAATAAGGCATTTGCAATTAATCAAACTTGACAAAGAAATAAAAGGTTGTTCTTTCTTTCACTAAATCAAGTTCAATGCAAAAGTCATTTGAAAATATAGATCACTAAAAAGAAGGTAAACACAAGACAAGTCCAACACATCCAATAGTATTGTTTACGTATTCTCTTTTACAACTAATTAGTATAACTAAGAGAAATTGAATAACCATTTTTTCCCCTTATGTGATTTCAATTCCCAGTTCCATCAAACAATATGAAAGTATTCCTACAAAATAACTGAAAGTTAAACGAAAAAGGGATTTAGGGTTTCTGAATCCACAAACAAAAAGGTAAGCTTACAGCTTGATTGCGCGTTCACTTCGATCAATCGGAATTTTGAGTCAAAACTCTAAAATGAATATGCTTTTCAAACAAAGGTGGAAACGGTTTTTACAAAAAAAATACTACTCTATTTATTTATTTATCCTTTTATAAATTCAACACTTTGAGTTTGAAGTTACTTTTTTAGAAATTTTGGTCTCTCAAAACATATCAAATTGTTTATGTGTGTGTTTTTTATGCATCAAATTATATATTTATACTATTACTATAAAGTTACTTTTTTTTATTTTTTCTTCAACAAACAGAATTTAGTAATCTAAATCATATAATTTTGGTTAAATCATTCTTATAGGGCTATGTGAAAATTGCTAAAAAAATTATCGAAATTTATACATTTTATATTTATCACCTACATAACTATATTAATACCTAAGAAAAATAATAATTATCTTCGAGAATATATATATATATATATATAATATATATATATATATATATATATATATATTGCCTAATGAGCTATACACATATTGCCTAAAAATTATTATATTACTAATTTAAAAAAATTATAAATTTCACAAGAAAAATAGTAAATATGATGTCGGATGTTGTTTGCTCCTTTAGTATCAATTTTTATATGAAAAAAAATAGCAAATATAATGTCATACATCAAAATATCAATTTCTATAAGAAAAAATTGTGCAAGAGTTTGTTTGATAGTGTATAAGAATAATATTAAATTAAATATATTATTAATACTTGCATTAATTATATTTATATGTATTGTTTGATTTGATATATTAAAAATAACATGCATTTACATGCATAAAAATAATAATTAAGTCTTTAATTATCCTCATGCATGCATCAAAACAATTGTATTACTAATACTACAAATTCATGATATTAACAATACACAATAAAATAAAGGGAAAATAAATTTTAATTATAGACTAAATTTTTTTTATTAAAAATAAAAAAGACACTAATAACACACGATGATGATGCATACATTACTTTATTTCTAATAATATACCTACCGAACAAATTAATAAGGAAAGAGGAAGAGGTAAATAGTGGTTAGCTGTCACACAAAGATTTAAAAGAAAAATGAAAAATGAAAAATGGTAAGGTGTCGGTGGAGTGGCATTAGCTTAAGTAGGTCAGCGTTCACCCTCCGATCCATTGCTTTGCTTGATTCCAAAACCAGGCTGTCCCAATAATCTCTACCGTCAATTCACACATCACAAACAATCTCCACCCTACCTCATATCTATTGAAAAAGATACTCCATCTAACTCTGGCTTCTTTTGTACCAAAGGAAATTCAATTCTCTCTTCTCTATTCTATTCTTTCTACTAAGAAATTTTTGTCTAAGATGAGGATGATTATGATTTTGTTTCTGTTGGTAATAATTGGGGGGTTTGTTCATGGAGATGAGAATGAGTCATTCAGGAAGCAACCCACAAAAGTGAAGACGGTGAAGGGTACCAAGATGTGTGTCAAGGATTGGGAGTGTAACAAATTGTCTAAATTTTGTTGTAATTTGACAATTACTGATTATCTCGAGGTTGACCAATTTGAGCTCCTTTTCACTAAGAGGAACTCACCCGTAGCTCATGCTGTTGGATTCTGGGATTATGGATCTTTCATTAGGGCTGCAGCACTTTTCCAGCCTATTGGATTTGGTACCACCGGTGGTAAGAAAATGCAGATGAAGGAGATTGCTGCTTTCTTTGGACATGTCGGTAGCAAAACTTCTTGTAAGTTTACACATATCTTCTTCTCTTCTTCTTTCTTCTTCTTATTATTAGATTAGAGTATTATTACAAATATATATAAATTCAGGTGGTTATGGTGTCGCCACTGGCGGACCACTCGCTTACGGTCTATGCTATAACAAGGAAATGAGTCCCAGCCAAGATTACTGTGATGATTACTTCAAATTAACCTACCCATGCACTCCTGGAGCCAGATATTACGGTCGTGGTGCCTTGCCTATCTACTGGTAATGCTAATTCATATTAATTAATTATTAGATCTGCATCTACTTGTTTTAATTGCTAAGAATTTCTTTTCTTTTTTTTTTTTAAAAAAAAAAGGAACTACAATTATGGAGCTATTGGTGAAGCCCTCAAGCTTAATCTCTTGGATCATCCTGAATACATTGAACAAAATGCTACCATGGCTTTCCAGACTGCAATTTGGAGGTGGATGAACCCAATGAAGAAGGGTCAGCCTTCAGCTCATGATGCCTTTGTTGGCAACTGGAAGCCCACAAAGAATGATACTTTGTCTAAACGAGTTCCTGGTTTCGGTACCACCATGAATATTCTCTATGGTGATGGTGTTTGTGGCCAAGGTGATGTTGACGCAATGAACAACATCGTCTCCCATTACCTCTACTACCTTGACTTGATGGGTCTTGGTCGCGAGGAAGCAGGGCCTCACGAAGTACTCAACTGCGCTGAGCAAAAACCTTTTAACCCAACCGCTGCCCCTGCCGCTGCTTCTTGAGATCACCCTACTTTAGCCCCATAGAATAAGTGAAGTGATGATTGTGAAATGTTGGGAATCATAATGTTGCCATTCTTGTTGTCTATCATGTAATATTTTTGGACCTTGCATCTATTTTTTTTACGTTCATGGTTTGATTTATAAATATATATATATGTAATGTGAAGCTTCTACATTGTAATTTGTAAAACTGCAATTCTATTGCCCTGTTGCATTTCATCCCCAGGCAACCATCTCTGTTACCCATATGTTGCACACTTGTTTAGGAGCTATAGCACATAGGTGGGTAAAGAATCATTGTTTTGCCGAAAATAACATTATTATAAAGCCAACTTTGTCTATTTTTGAACCACAATCATTTGGCACAACGCAACTTCACTTGGAAACCGTTAACCTTTCTACCAAAATACTAGTGTTGAAAATAAGTGAAACCAAAGATCCAAATAGAAGGAATCATGTTAACTATCATCCATTTAAAAAAAGAGAGAGATAAAAACATGTATAGATATCTGGTCTCAACATGTAAGCTGCTGCATTGTTTTGAGATCGTTACTAAAGTAGACTTCATAGCTATGCTGATGAAATTAAGAGAACAAACAAGGATGAAAAGTCAAAAATAGATACTCGTGTATAACACCACCCAACATAAACTAAGAGAACAAAGAAGGATGTAAGATGTGCATTTGACCTTCTTCTAGCAGATAACATTACCTTTTACATGATACATCCAATAATCCACTTGAAGCATTTCGTAAGGTTGTTGCATACAGGTAGTACTAGTTGTACACCAATGTCTTTTTGAGCATAAAACATTATTCATCTTTAAAAATCAACTCATGTACGCATAAATTAGTGAACTATGTATACTTGTTTTCTTGTTGATGAACAAAGTTACCCTTCATGTACATCTGCAGAAGAGAACAAGTAAAAACAAATCAACAAGAAGCAGACAGATAAGAGCACATGTTGAAAAACCAACAAATAAAGGGTAAAGGAGAAACAGCAATATCAATATACACATCTGTGAAGAAAATAAATGTCACTTTTAATACCACAAAGGTCATAAGAACATATTATATTTTAAAGGATAACTCAACCAATTACAATAGCAAATAACCTTGGCAATAAGCATTGCATCAGTAGTCCAGACTGTCCCTGCCCTAACTAGACTTGGCTCAGATTTGTCTACAAATTCTCAAGAGAAAATCCAACAATTCTATAACATCCATGGTAATAAGATACTTCT
This sequence comes from Solanum lycopersicoides, assembly GCA_022817965.1. Classification (NCBI taxonomy): domain Eukaryota; kingdom Viridiplantae; phylum Streptophyta; class Magnoliopsida; order Solanales; family Solanaceae; genus Solanum; species Solanum lycopersicoides. The sequence goes on from JAJJBR010001090.1 coordinate 11,014, forward strand.
TCACACTGCCAGAGTAGTGATATTAGAAAAAATTTTAACTTCCCAGAGGTTGGAGAGGCGAGGGTGGAATCTGTATTGATTTAAGGATTTAGGAACCTTCAACAAACTCCTGTTGTGTGTGTTGAGCTTGAAAAGAACAAATAGAAATGGGAGCAAGTAACAAAAGAAATGATGCTTCCATGCGAGTTGAGACTACCAAGTCATTGCATAAATCTTGAAGTTTATATAGACCTTTGGAGTTCTAACTTGAGTGTAAACGGAATCTTTAGTCCCTCTATAGTTTCCATTTCTTAAACTCTTAGTATTAGCCCTTATAAAAAAAATTCTTAGTATTTGCTAAATCATTTCAGTCTTTTCTTTGAATTTTGCAATCTCAGAAAATCCACAGTTAGCCCCTAGGAAATATTTCTGGAAGTTTATGAGACTAAGAGCCTGACATTTGGTTGATTCTTCTTCTCAGAAAATAGAATGAGATTAAGTGATCAACAGATCAGTTGGATATTCTTCTAAATAAATCAATTTCTTACAACAGTAACTAAAATGCTTCCTCCAGGAGATTATCCTAGGAATAACTTTACCAACCAAGGTAGATGATTGAAAGGGAGACCGGAGTTAATAATACCCGCTAGCAGTAGTAAAGTCAGGAATTTTAATGAGTGATGTAAAAATCTGAAGAAACGGACACGTAAAAAAAATAAGGGTGGTATTATTTATACATAAAACTAAAATTTTAACCTACACTCCACGCCACAGACAGTCACATTCAAAATCAAACTCTTTTCCTACTCCTATTAGTTATGTGCAACAAAACACAAAAACTGGGGAAGAAAACTTCCACATTTTCTTGCTCTAGGAGAGGATAGAAGAGAGTGGAAAATTATGATAGATAAGAGGCCCAAATTAGAGCAGGTGAATTTTCTTGGAATCTACAAGACAGTGCACAAAACTGAGGATAGAATTGATGTCTTCTCCGCACTGTCGGTTAAGATCTATTTTACACAGCTGAAGGGCAAAATTCTTTCACAAAGCACAAGAACAGGTGAAATTGACAGGAGACGCCACTTCCAATTGGAAATGTCACTCAATAGAAGCACAACAACAATGAACAACAAATTCCAGATCATCTAGATAGGGAAAACTAGGCATACCAGACCCAAAGCTTCAGCCACACTTCTCCTGGTCTCATCACCACACACATGTAGAAGACTGTTCATTAGGAACTCCCTTTGGTCTACTTTTAAGTGTTTCTCAAGTCCACGAGCCACCATCTCCATCTCAGGCTGTAGAGACATGCCAATAAAACAACAAATAACATGAAATAGTCTAACACTGTGATGCAAAGAGCATTGGCTCCTTGAAATAGCGAAAACTCAAAAAATTACTACAATGAGTAAATAGTCCATAATCTAGGATGATCGATAGCCGATTTCCGTTTTCTTCAGATACTAATCATACTCCATCAGAAATTGGGATCAAGAAAAGGTTTGTCAATTAGTTTTCCTGGGTTTTTAAAATATCAAAGCCTCAATGCTAAGGCATTTCTAAAAGAATTAATACAGTACACACCATGAGATACACAATCAGAGCCTAAATCACAAGAACTTTACAGAAGTAGGCAAAATGAGGATTACAAACCGAGAACTCTTCAGGAGGAAATATCTGGTGGATGACACATATTTTAAACAGTTCCACCACAGCTTCAGAATGCTTTCCCTGTATTTCCAAGGCCTGAAAATTAAATGATCCTAGTAGCATCAGTACAAGCAAACTATATTGCATTCTTGATCATCCATTAGTTTCATCATGCCAACAGTTTATTTTAGAGGGAAACCAAAGATGGAAGACGAGCTTTTTTCTTTTCCAAGATAATAATTCTCTCAATCACCAAATCCATAGCGAAATATACATAAGTTCACTGGCTGATTCATTCAGCCTACCAGAGGCAGTTGATAGATTAGTTGGAATTACAAGGACCTAAAACAGTTGTTTAGTTTCCTTGCTCTTGCATATTAATCTATAGGGGCTTTAGAACTGATAATTTATTTTATTAGCTCATCTTGGAAACTGGAGCAACAGTAAAGTAGTCTCCATGTGACCTATAAGGTCACAGATTCGAGCCGTGGAAGTAGCCACTAATTACATTAGGGTAGGTTGTCTATTTCACACCCCTTGTGGTGTGGAACTTCCTCGGACCCTGCTAACCAGCATGTTTTGTGCTCCAGGCTCCCATTATCTTGGAGGGATTTATTTTTATGAAAGACCTAAGTTCTTCCTTTATTAAGGTAAAAGAGGAAGATGGCAATGATTAGCAACTGTTTATTTGCTAGGTCCCTTCCATTTTCCTTGCTAAATTGATTATATTAGGGGCTTACCCATGCATAGAAGTGGTAAAGAGTATGGAGAGACTGTGTGTGTAAGACAACAGTCTTCCCTTGCATTTCTATGATGAGACTTTTCACACAAAATTTGAGGTGTGGAAGCAGCTTCATTGGGAAGATGTAAACTTTTATTTTGTGTGATATTCCAGTTCATAGAAGTAAATTTCACACGATCCTCATCCTAACTTGATCCAATTCAATCTTCTTTGAGAGGATTGTGATTTGAGTTTAGAATTATTTTGAGAGGATTGTGATTGTTGTTGTTGTTGTGATGCTTCACGAGCCTGTTTAGGATGGGTTTTTGTTGATTTTTTATTTTTATGATAAACAAACTATAGCATATGCGACTATACACTAGAGTAATTTTCCACAAAAGGCTCCTACGAGATAGTAGTGGACCAGGAGAAAAGGGCTTAAGACACAGACCAATACCTTAGATTTCAAGGTATGAGAAGATATGAAATTGCTAATTAGGAGGGCTTACTAACTAATTCGGTTTTAATAGTTTTTTGATCAAGTAAATGTATTTTCATTCATAAACATGGCAAAAATTTAACCGTATACAAGAGGAATACCAAAAGGTAAATAATCTACAAAAAGAAATGATTCTCTACAAACTTCAACTGATCTTCTATACAATTAGGAACTTTATGGGTGCACCAAAAGAATATAAGGGATCAGTGGCTACTCTTAATTAAGCAAAGCTCAACTCTACCCTCTCAAAAGCTCTCCGACCACACTAACGCGAGTGGAACCATGTTCCAAGTCCTGTGTCTTCTCCTCCTTCTCCCGCTCTTCCAACTGAACATCAACTCTTTCATAGTTCCTAGCATAGCCCCAAGAAGTACCAAACCACTAAAAGATGTTCCCCCATATCCTCATGGCAAGACCCCAATGAAGAAGAAGATGAATCCACATCCTGCCCGCTTGCACATATAACACCAGCTAACGCAAATAACCTTACGCTTTCTAAGATTTCTGCCGTCAAAATCACCCATCTAGTAGCTAGTCAAGTGAAAACACACACCTTCCTCGGCACCTTTGGTATCCACATTGTGTTACAAGAGAAACCCTTTCATCTTCCCCACCCAAAAGTTTCTCGTAAAAAGACTTGATGAAGAACATGTCATTCTTTCCCAAACCCTACAAAAAAGCATCAATATTATCTACAATTGTAACTTGCATATGGAGTAGAACCAACAATCTTTGAAACTTAGTCACCTCCCTCCTAATCGTGAAAGTCTCCAAAATCTCAAGTTCCAAAAAGTTTTTCCACCGTATGTCCCCCTAAATTGTTGTATTGTCAAGTCTCTTTGGCAAGATGTTCTGTGTAAGCTTGAAATATATTTCAATAAATTATTCTAACACCACCTATGACCCCAAATTAACTTCCCTCCCAAAATGCATACACATTTCTAGATTTTCACTCCCTTCCATAGCCCCATACTTATGGACTATTACCCCTCTCCACAAAAACATTTACCTTCTAGGAGATATGACAGGCTCCCACCACACCAAGTGGAACTTCCTAGCCCCATCGCCGCGTCCCAAAGGAAATTTCTTTGGATCCTTCCCAACTTTCTATGATTGAAGATAGAGCATGAACCAAAGAAAAGAAATAAGTGAGGATATTCGATAATATGCTCTTGATAAGCACTTCCTTCCTGCCTTTGGAAAAGCATCTTTTCTGCCACCTGTCACCCCTGAAGACCTGGATTCCACACCCAATGATCTCGAAGCACCTAAAGATAATCTAAGTAGGTAGTTGGGAGAGCCCCAACCCTACAACTTAGAACCTGGGAGATTGATGGATGTCTTCCACCTCCCCAACGGGCATAATCTCACACTTCCTTGAGTTAATTTTAAATCCTGACACCACTTGAACCAAGTAAACACTTGACCTAAATAATCCAATTGGGTCACATCTGTCTATTGTTAAAGAAGAAGTTATAGGTTCTGCCATAATCCTCCTAAGCTTACAAATTCTCCCAACTATAATGCTAAGGAAGAAGTGATAGCTTCAAAAAGGAAGTAGATTAATGCAATACTCTTTCTGGATGGATTAACGTTTTTAATATCATAGCTTGCTTCAAGAAGTCCAAATGCAAAAAATGAATTTAATTCAAAGTAGTAGAAAAATCTTACCCAAGCTTGCAAGAACCTTGACCTAGTGCGTGCAGCAACAGCTGCAGACACCATTCTTGCAGCCCGAGTACTCTCAAGTCCAACATTATCAGCAAGCCCAGCAACAAAGTTTTGTGCTTCTTCACCATCAATTAGAACAAAAGCTGACTGACTTGCAGTGCTGCAGAAGAGCAAAGAAGAAGAAACTATAAGAGGGTAAAAAGATGCAAAAGAGGGCACTTAGCAATCAGTCATCAAGCTAAATGAGCTACCTTTCACAATAATTAAGAATAAAGTCGACTGCCACGCGAAAAAGGGTATCACGTGCATTCTCAGTATCAAATGAAACTTTCACTTTTGATATCCTCCCTATGCGTCGTAACTACAAATGGACCAGCATGTTAGCACAAAGTAGAGTATAGCTTATGTTGGAAAATAAAAAATCATATATTTTTTTTGAACTTGAAATATAAAAATTATAATGATGTCAAACAATTCTTTAATACTTTTCTTCAGTGAAGTAACATATTTTTTGAAAAGGAAAAGAGGAACTGAGATGGTACTATGCAAAATAAAAAGGCTATCTAAGTATAGTTTTTAGATATAATACACAGTTACTATTCTCAAAATAAAAAACTTTGATATTGGGGTAAATTCATTCTTATAATTTCCTTTCCTGAAATGGAGCTCACATTCCCATATATTTATGTGTATAAAGTTGCAAATCTGTGTGCTCAAAGGGCTACTTGGAGCAAAAGAAGTTAAAATGGTCTGTGTGACAAACTCATAAATATAAAGGGGGCTGCAAACAAAATCAAAAAAAACTAAGAAACTATGCAAACAATTCACATTTGTATAAAAATAAAGATAGTGAAAACTGAGAAGCCATTAACATACTGACTTGAATTATATCATCCGCTAAAATGTCCTTCCCCGTCATTCTATTGTCCAAGATGGCTGGAAAGCAAATTTGTAAACTGTGATTTAAAAGGAAGTGCATAACTAACAATCATTCATGTCTTCCATTCTTCAATGGATTAAACAATAAGACAATTCAGACATGAAAGAAGAGTTGCACAACTATGAAGGAAAAAACAGATGCATACCTAACAATAACCTGGAAAATAAAATTACCTCGAATCAATCTATTGGCCATTGTCTGATACTCTTGTTGATTCTCTGTCCCAACTTGATCGGAACCAGAACTCGAAATAGGCCACCATTTAGGCAATTGCTCCACAGAACTCTTCTTCTTTCGCCTCCTGGAAAAGCTGATTGGAGTATCCAAATCCCAGTTACTATTTCCTTCATCTCTATCCAAGACATTTGGTTTCTTCCTATCAAGCGTAGGCGTCTCATTTTTAGCAACAAGTACTTCTCTTCCACCTAAACTACGGTCTCTCTTATAGACTAATTCAACGTTGTTGTTTCCAGTGTTGAGTCGTATCCGCCGAACTAGGTTAAGAATAGCCCTAAGAGTGAAAATAAGTAGGAAAGTTGAAACTAGTAGAGTTGCTAGGAATTTAACGGTGGACCTTGTGCAGGAGAAGGAAACTCTCCCGGCGTGGGTATCTATACGGATGAGAGTTTGCAAGTCTTCAATGGCAGCTCGGCCTGAGTGGAGGAATTCTCGGAGCTTCAAGTGGAGGAGGTCCTTGATTGAGTATAAGGATTTGGTAGGCAAATTATCGACGGTAAGGACAAAGTGGAGGTTTTGATCGGACGGTGGAGTGTCCTCCGGGGAGAACTTTTTAAGAAAGGGGAAGCGGCGGCGGCGGAGATGGCGTCGACGGTAAGGGGAGGGGGAGACTCGGCGAGAAATGACGTGGTAGTGACAACATCGTTTTGGAGAAGTGAAGCGGATGGAATTGGAGGGTGAGAGTGAGATGTTATGGAGAGAGAGGTTCATGGCATTTGTGTGACAAAATACTACTACTACTACTTCTTTTACATAGAAAAGTTGTATGTATTGAAGAGAGACGAAACATATAGTTGGAAATCTCTTTTCAGATTAGATTCCCAATTATAATTTGAGCATGAAATGAATAAAGAAGGAGATATATGGAATGAATTATGTACCATTCAAGTACTGTATTGTATCACTCAACAATTTGCTTGAAATTACAAAAAAAAAGAATGTTTAGTACATTATCCATAGCATAATCTAACACATCCTTGTAAATAAACATCAACCCTGGTGTATCATCAAAATTCAATTGATTACAAGAATATATATATGTTATATGAAAGAATTGATAACTCTAAATTGTTTACAAGAAAATCATGTGCAACACTTTTTTGTAAATGGTATGTAACTTATACAACAGATCGTATTTGTATTGCATAACAACTCTACCGTTGTTGTCAACCTAAAACTTCTCCATCCACATATCCTTCTCTCCAGGCGAAACAATCCCATGAAGCAGATTTTGGAGAGAGAAGAAAAGAGAGACAACAACACTGTTTCTTCTTTTATTTGTTCTTCATATTACACTGAATGACCTTGTACCCTGTAAATGCTCTCCCAACACAATATGTGCTACAAATGACCTACAATAACAATTTTCAGGTAACCAAACTTAGAATAACAAGGCACCATATCCAGGAACTGAGTTTTACAGACCAACAAATACTAAGACATGCAGGATATACTTCTCACGTCAATCTGGTGCATTTTAGTTGTAAACCATTCAACATACATGGAATCTGACAACGACAATGACATTAGCATAGCTTCTTGGTGTCTATATCTACAGCTCATAACATTGATAACTGAAAATAGCATAACTTACTCAGACTGGAAACTACTTCATATTAATAAGTGCAAAATAAAACAATATTAATGGCATCTGTTGATGGTGAAATTGTTTATTCTTCTAGCACAGACTACACTGTGTGGGATTACACTGAGTATGTTGTTGTTGATTAGTTCTTTTCATACATATCAAAATAAAAAGAGAAACAGGACATGATATACAATACAATTAGATGACCAAGGTGCCAACCAAACTCTCCTGGTCTTCTTTCTAGTCCTCCCACATGTTCCCATGAATAAGTGCAACCAAGAGACATATCCATAACCCATAAAAAGTTTGAACATTGTCTTAATTTATGTGTATCCAAGTTAATAACTTGGATCAGAAAGTATAGAAACTTTAGCAGACTTACAGTTCAAGTAGCTTCATCTTGGAAGAAGTGGCTGTCTTTCATCAGGTCCTACTCGATGACTTGCCTGGAAAAGAAATTAACATGAAATCAATCCAAGTTTAAGTAGGAAATACAGCAAAAACTTTTTATATAAAAATTTCTGAAGAAAGATCCATACCTCCTCATTTGCTCCTGCTGCCATATTTACAAAGGATGAATCTTTAGGGCTGAAAACAATACAAGAGGGAAGTATTAACAGATGCAGCTTTTTAAACTTTGGGGGGGGGGGGGGGTGAAGGGAGTGAACATGCACCTCTGTGATGTACACACCTAAAAAGATTAGCATTTGTTTCAGATCCATTTTTCAACAAATAGATTTGATGTTATAGTTGGAAAACAGCAAGGAATAAAAGAAACTTGCACAATTAAGGTCTCACGAAGTATTTACCAGCATCAAGAAAGAACTTATTAAATGCTTCTGTACATAGTATGGCTAATATCAATCATCACCCAATAGAAATGTAAGTATGGCTTGTTGTCTTAGCAAGTGAAACTGGTATTTATCTTGCACAGCAAAGGACCTTATGCCAACAATAACTTGTAACTTATCTTTTAAATATTATTTTAAGAAAAAGTCATGCATTCATCATATCAAGCAACAAGGAGGTAATATTTGCATAAATAGAAACAAAAGAAACAGAAGCGACCCTTCAGCTATGCAGGAAAGCAATAAATTCACACATTTTCTAAACTGATTACATCTGGACCTTGACACTTCGAAATACATAAATAAAGACAAGAGTAATCCAATGATACGATATAAACTTAAATGACATGATAAAAGTCACGGCCATTTTGTGAAGCTGAATTACATGCAGAACTACATCTGCTACAAGAAAAGTTGGCTATATAGTTGGATTATCGTGTTACTCATTCAGCAGACACAATCATTTTCAACGAATGGACGTACCGGGAGCAAGCCATCAGAATCCTGCTTTCCATCACATTCTCAGCATATATAAGAAACTAAAATAGTTTACAGAAAGCAGTATCCTAAGAACAGTAGCTGGCTAGGAAAGATAATTGGGGCTGAGACATAGTTTTGCTTTACACTGAACAAGTAAATACCTATGGTTCTCCCGGACATCAATCAGCTCCACTGTCCCGTTTTGTTGGTCATCTTTAACTTTTGAAAGAGGTGAAAAGAACTGAAGTATCAAAGTCAAATGATCAGCCCAAGAGAAAAATGGGAAATACCAGAGGGACAACTCTCTCAATTTTAATACCTGATGCATTGAGATGAAAACAACAGAAATCCCAAGAAGAAAGTTACGGTCAGTGTATGACCAAACAACAAAGCAGATGCTATGCCTGTAAATATTGTTGCAACGGTCGAAGAATACTTCTTCAGAATAGTATCTGGTACAAACAAATTGTGTTATACAGCAGAATACCATAAAGGAAAAAAATTTCTAGTTAAAAGTGAGATGGTTACACAGAAGCAC
>JAJJBR010001093.1:0-16873 GCA_022817965.1 Solanum lycopersicoides
ATATTAAAAAAAATATTTAAGTGAGCAAAATGTTTAAACTTTAGAGTTTCTCCCACGAACAAGATTGAAAGATCTTATATTGCCTTTTTTCGATTTTTTATACCTTCTATTCTTCTAAGAGGCTTTTGGTGAAATGAATGTACGCTTAGCATTGGAAAGACTATCTAGTAACATATGTCGCTATAATAATGTTTTGCCTAAAACAAATTGAAAACAGATTAACGTAAGACTCGAGATTGATTGTTGATCTCTCTGAAAGTCTTTGTGTAGATATCTAACTGAATCCTGATTTCAAGACAACTTTATATGGATAAGTGTTGAAGTGTCTCACATCGCAGTGGAAACAATCCTTCCCAATCTCCCCGGGTTGTAACAAACACTTTCTTAGTTAACACCGGATCAAAATATATTACTTAAACTCATATTTCGAAGATATTTTTGTTTAAACTTATGGTCTTGTACTCTTGTCTTTTATTAGAGGAAAATAGAAAAGGAACCTTACAAATCAAAGATATCGAGAATAGATAATGAAGCAACTGTTAAAAGTCAATTACTATTTCTAAAGTGGGATTGGCAAAATTACAATTTAATGTCTTTAATTTAGACTATCTAGTTTTACAAATATGTGCTACATGTAATGCATATTTTATACCATATATACATATATTATACATAATATATACAAAAAAGATGGTGTTTAGATAATTTATTCACTTCGATTATATTCGTATACTAAATAATCGAATTAATAAGAATCAAATAATATAAAGAAGATAATCGTGACTTAATCCTTGAGAAAGACAAATGGAAGAATGAAGATAGGGACTTTGATATACAAATAATTTTATAATAATATTAATTATATTTACCTATCAAATACAAAAATAAAATTGAAAAACATTTTCCTTTTCTTATGAAATACACCTTATTCTTCTTGTGTAAAAGATTCCTAACCCCAAGAATCAACATCTTGTGGTCATTTTCTCTCTTTTTTAAAAAAAATAAGGATAAGATAACATCATTATTATCAAAGCAATAAGTAAATTAACTATCACAAGATTAAAGGAAAAATGTCTGAAATATATTTCAAATTTGATTGAAATGGTTGTAACAATATCAAATGTTGAAAAGGACCTTTTACTCTCCTGCACTATTGAATAGTGTATTTTTAAGATATATGTGTCCACGTGAACATCATAAATATTGCATCATTATAAATAATAATGTGTTCACGTGGGTACATATATACTTTTTAAATATACTATTAAATAGTATATGAGATAAAAGGTCTTCATAAAGTTTGGTATCGTAACAACAATTTCGGCCAAAGTCAAATTATTTTTTAGATCCTTTTCTCCAAGATTAATATAATACTTTCTCGGTACCAAAATAAGTATTATTTTATATATTTTTTCATATTTATTTAGAAAAACATAAAAATAGCTATTTTTATTAAGTTATTTCTTATTTAGTAGATTTTTTGTAGAATAACACTATCAAGAATAAGTATTTTTTTTTATACAAGAGAGTAAATAGAAGCAACACTAATTATCATATTGAATTTTTACAATAATTATTTTGATTTTTAAAAAAATAAAACAACACTTATTTAGAAATTGAAAAAATATAACTAAATTGACCATGACTTGTTAGGCTAAGCTTTCTTTTTTGTTAAGAGAAGCTTTTTTTCCCCAGAAATTAAAGAAAGTAGTTTTTCTTAAAAAAAGAAATTGATTTTCATAAAGAAGATTCCAATTTTTGTTTATCTCCTCACTTTTTTTTTTTGTTTGCTTTTAAAAGAAGAAGAATAAGATTATATCACTTTTAGCAAAAAAAAAAAAAAAAAGAATTAATCAACTACCGCAAGATTAATATACTCTCTTCGTTTTATTTACTAAGATTCTATATAAAAATTAATTGTCCACTTTTACAAATTAAGAAAAATTTATTATTGTCATTTGATAGCCAATAAAATTCAAGTTACTTATTTATACTACGTTTAATAAATAGATAAGAAATAAATTTTATATGTATAAAATTAATATAATATTTAATTAACAAATAAAAAAATCATATAACTAATAGTACATATACAAGTTATGAAAATGTCAGCATATCATTTTAAATATTATAAAAAATGAATAAACTAATACATCTATAATTAATTCATACGTAAGATAATCATCTACCTCTTGTGGTATTTTCTTTCTTTTTATTTAAAGGACGATAAGATAATATCATTATTGTCAAAACAATAAATAATCTTTTTGAGTGTTAAATAAGTTTTATTTTAATCTTTTGCATCTATTAAGAAAAATAACACTGTAAATTTTTTATCATTTCTAAGTTATTTTTTATTTAATAGATGGTTATGAGAATCGAACACTATCGAGTAAACATATTTTTGTTAATATAAGAATAATGTAACTAGAAACAACACTAGTTATCATCCTGAATTTTTAAAATAAATTATTTTCATTTTCTAAAACTGAAAAAAAAGACACTTATTTGGAAATAAAGAGAATATAATTGAGTTGTAATTATTTTTATAGAAGCGCTAGTTTTTAACCAATTTTTTTTGAAAGAAACTAAGTGTTTTTTTTAAATCGAATGTCTTCAAAGGTACCAAAAAAGTGTTTTTAGGAGTAATGGAAGTCTTAAAAATAGTTTTCTTTAAAAGTATTCTTTTTAATTTTTTTTGATCAAATGTTAATTGTTGCTGAAAATATTTTTAAATTATTGGATAAATATAAATTATTTTTTATCGAATATATTTTTTTGAAAATATTTTTTAGTCTAAGCTGATTTTAGAAGTTATGACAAATCAAATTATTAATTCCAAAATAATAAGTTGAAGGAAGAAGGTTGAATATCTATTTGAAAGAGACTCCTCTATATTTTCTCTATTTTGTGTTCACACTATGTTCCCAAAGTTAAAAAGAAAATAAAAGTTATTTTTTCTATATTAATTTATGCTACACATTTCAAATTTTAAGATTTAAATAAGTCTATTTTTAATCATAAATTTTTTATATATATTTTAAATCGTCAATTTCTGCGACGTATAGTACTTTTTACGCAGTTTGTAAATATATAAATTTATTTTAAAAAAATTAGAAATTTTATGAATAAATTCCAATCAAATTTAAACGGTTGATTTGCAAAGATTGAAATATGTCAATATAAATTAGTAAATTAACTCTAATTTTGAATTAGGAATCCTCCTACCTTTTCTTTATCATTTCACTCGCACGTTCCTAGAAGAAGGGTTATTGCTTCATGTCTCTTAATTGATGTGGTATTTCTTTTTGTTATTATTATTTTTTTCAAAAATGACATTTTTTAAAATTTTTTGAGATGATTTTGATTTTGATATCATGTTAAATAGACCTTGTTTAATTCAATCTCTAAAGTTAAATTTATGAGCCATGAGTTTCTCAAATTGTATAAAAAAATCAAAATGTTTACAAGAATCTTTTTAATTTTGATTAACTTTAAAATTTATATAAAAAGAAAAATTAATTTTATTTTAAAGTCGATCAAATTCATTTTCTTCGTGATGAAAGATCAATGTGATGGATGAATACAAGAGTACGTATAATTAATCTATATATTAAAAAAAAATATTTAAGTGAGCAAAATGTTTAAACTTTAGAGTTTCTCCCACGAACAAGATTGAAAGATCTTATATTGCCTTTTTTCGATTTTTTATACCTTCTATTCTTCTAAGAGGCTTTTGGTGAAATGAATGTACGCTTAGCATTGGAAAGACTATCTAGTAACATATGTCGCTATAATAATGTTTTGCCTAAAACAAATTGAAAACAGATTAACGTAAGACTCGAGATTGATTGTTGATCTCTCTGAAAGTCTTTGTGTAGATATCTAACTGAATCCTGATTTCAAGACAACTTTATATGGATAAGTGTTGAAGTGTCTCACATCGCAGTGGAAACAATCCTTCCCAATCTCCCCGGGTTGTAACAAACACTTTCTTAGTTAACACCGGATCAAAATATATTACTTAAACTCATAGTTCGAAGATATTTTTGTTTAAACTTATGGTCTTGTACTCTTGTCTTTTATTAGAGGAAAATAGAAAAGGAACCTTACAAATCAAAGATATCGAGAATAGATAATGAAGCAACTGTTAAAAGTCAATTACTATTTCTAAAGTGGGATTGGCAAAATTACAATTTAATGTCTTTAATTTAGACTATCTAGTTTTACAAAAATGTGCTACATGTAATGTATATTTTATACCATATATACATATATTATACAAAGATGGTGTATAGATAATTTATACACTTTGATCATATTCAATGATTGAATGATATATTCACGTATAGAAAAAATTACATAAATTGGTATATTTTAATAAATAAATACTGATTTTAGCAATACTTTTTATTTATTACCATTTATAGCAATACTATGCTAAATCTGCAATATGTATTAAAAGTGAATTATGTATGCAATATATATGAATTATAATTATTTTTTAAAAATATATTATGTTTGTTTGGTTAAAATTTTACACATTGTATTATAAGTGTATTAAAATGTGTAATAAATAAATTATCTATCATCAAAATTTGTATTATATGTGAATAAAAAATTGTTCGTTGCAATATGAATTAAACTTGTATTATAAATAAATTAAAAATGATCAAGTAAAAAAGATATATTATTGCTATAAATGATAAATACTTTTTTATTATATATATAAGTTTCCCTTATTTATATGAAGTAACAAAAAAAGAAAAAATAGGTGTAAAGGCTTTACGTAAGTGACGTGGCCTCTCTTTAGCCAGTTTTTAAAAATTAAATCAATGTTTACATTGATTTTGATTTTTTAGAAGTGGTTATTTGTATAACTCATACTTCTTAGGCCATTACATTAACTTATAAAAATAATATTATATCGCATTACTATTTAATATTTTATTTCATTTCGAAGATTGCGTAAAAAAAAATTCTGTTTTAAAATTCAGAGTTCAATTTATCAAAAGATTATGTATAAAGGTTTTAAAAGGTTAAGTGCCGTGCTATTAATAGGATGAATAAAAAAAGAGCGATCTGATTCAATGAAATTTTGATATAATTTAAGAAAAACATAGACAAAACAAATATAGAGTGATTAACTCAATTGTTAAATATCATTTTAAAGCTGACTAAGTTTGTATTTGTATATAAATTAAAAAATAATAATATGCCATTAATTAACAACTTATAAAAAAATGAAATTCAAATAAAATATGTTTAATAAATTATATTTATTAGAAGTTGGAGGATTTAATAGAAATATCCTTTATCTAAATGCTACTTCCTTTCATTAAAAAAATATATTTTTATATATTTAAAATTACAAAATCAAATATATTTTGAAATATTTAGTACAACTTATAATTTACTCACACCAGATAAAGTAACACAAACAGGTGACTCGACATACGTGGCAGAATCAGAGAACAACATGTGACACACACCATCCAAAATACTGCCACGTGTCTATTTTACTACTTTTGAAAACTAACCGCCTCTTTTATTTTTATTTTTTTTAAAAAAAAACCGCCCTTCTTATATCTTGCTTATTTCACTCCATTTTTTCATTACACAGTTTAGAAAAATTTCCCAAAATTTACTTTAATACTTTAGTAAAATTGTTTGAAAATTACAAAGTATAGTTTTTTTTTTTTTTTTGAGGATTCAGTTGTAGAAATGGAGAAGAAGAGATTGTCGTTTATACTATGGGTAGCGGCGATGATGATGATGATGATGATCATGTGTTCGTGTTGGATGGAGAAGGAGGAAGAGGCGGCGGAGAATGCGAAGCGGAGAACGAATTTGGCTACCGGAGAGGTGAAAATCAAAGGCGAAAAGGCTATGGATAGTGCTAAAGAGAAAGCAAATTCTTTGGGTGAATGGGCTTCTAACAAATTCTACCAGTAAGGCAATTCCTGCATTACTTTTATTATTATATACATAATATATAATATATAAATATGATCCTTAATTTGGTTTCAAACTAATACTTTCAGGTAGAAACGTAAATTTATATGACATTGAATAAGCCAACAAAAGTGTACTACATGTCATATACATTGAATAAGCAGACAAAAGTGTAAGAGTTTGTGTTTCAACAACTCATCCGTTTGAAAAAGTTTTAAAATAACAAAATACATGAATGTGAGTTGTAATAGTCCTTTGTTTTAATTCTACCTTATAAATTTTTTGTAAGAAACTTTTTTTTAATTCTGCGTTATGGATCTTTTGAAAGATAATTTTTTTTTAATTCGTAAATTTATAATAAATATAATTTAATTAAAGTTTTTTTCTTAAAAAACTTTTTATCTTATAAATTGAGTTTCTTTTTTTTTTTAAAAAAACAAGCATTTCAAACAAAACTACTTTCCCTTGAAAAAAACATTGTTTTGTGGCTTAGTTGAATCTCGAAGATAAATTTGTTGTTTATTCTTCGATCTCTTGTGGAGAGACTTCAACTATTTAACGTATAAACGTGCTCTAAGCAAATCAAGTTTTATTTTGGATTTTTGTATTTTGTTGTTCTTGTTAATTTGTTCTAACAATAAAAGTGTCCTGCAATAATACACGTAGGATAGACAAGCAGGAAACAAAATTGTCATCAAAATTATCATGTAAGATGAATGTGTTCATTTATTCAATTTTATGTCGTAGTTGTGAGTTGACGCACCTTTATTATATATATACGATTTATTATATATATACGAACATGTCTAGGACGGATCACGTATTTACTGTTATCTTTAGGTACCAAGAAGATGTGAAAGATGCAGCATCAGATGTTAAGGACACTATAAGTTCTACTGCGTATGGTAAGTTTCCTTCTCCTGTGGATCAAGATGATGAACATTTTGAAAGAGTAACTAATGATCAGTTTTGCTGGCAGGAACCCAAAGGGAGGCGGGTCACAAATTAGGTAATGCGAAGAATGTTGCTTGCGAGAAGGCAAATCGAGCAATGGATGCAGCAGCTGAAATGGCTCATCGTGCCACCGAGAGAGGGAAACATAGTGCATCCAATGCATATGACTTTGCATCGGAGAAAGCAGGTACGATAACAACAAATTCAGTGAAATTTCACTTTCGGGGTCTAGAAGGGCACAAAGACCTTAACGCTGGAGTCTCTGACTCTTGACTCAAGCAAATTAAAACAGTAATAAATTTCACGTTTGTGTTTAATTGTTCAATTTTATACAAGTTTAAGTGTATACTTGTACACCCTCAAAGTTGGAGATAGAGTTGGAGGTAAATGTGAAATGAGATCAAGTTAAAAGGGTATACTTATGTATTAGGCCTAATAACAAATTAGTGCAGGACATATATTTTAGAAGTTGTAGCCTTACACCTAAACATAGTAAATCAAGATGATAATCAGAAACTTGGTTATACTACGCCAACACGAAGTTCCACCCAATCATAGAGTACTTCAATAGGCTAGTAAAATATTAAACACCTCTAAACATGACTATCTATACAGTTTAGCCGCCACTCGGCTATGCTGTTCTTTGTATTTGTATAATATTTTGTTGTGGATTTCCTGTTTGGCAGGTGATATCAATAATAAAGCTAAAGAGAGCGTTCATTATGCGTATGACTCTGCCTCTGATGAGGCAGGCCATGCAATGAACACGGCGTCTGAAGTGGCAGGCAATGCCAAAGAAGGAGCCAAGCTTAAAGCTTCCGAGGCCTATGATTTCGCTGCTCAGAAAGTGGATGATGGAATGAACACAGCTTCCCATATGGGAAGGGAAGTGCAAGATAAAGCTAGCCATGCCTATGATTTTGCCACTGACAAAGCAGGTCAAGCCATGGACAAGGCTTCAGACATGGTAGGTGAGGCCAAGGATCGCGCCGAAGACGCTTATAGATACACATCTGATAAGATGAATCAAGCAAAATACATGGCTTCTAGTAGTGCAGCCAATGCAAAAGACACAGTGGAAGATAAAGCATCCGAGGCCAAGGATCGCGCCAAAGACGCTTATAGATACACATCTGATAAGTTGAATCAGGCCAAAGACATGGGATCTAGTAATGCTGTTAATGCAAAAGACACGGTGGAAGGCAAAGCGTCGGATGCATACAACCAAACCATAAAAATGACTACTGATAGAAGTACTATTGATGCAAGAGACTCGACGAGAGGGAAAGATGAAGCTTATGATAAATATGAAGATGCACAATCGACGGTTTACGAAACATATAAATCTGCAAAGGATACAATGAATGAGCAAGCCAAGGAAAAGTACGAAGAAGCCAAAGAGAAGGCCTCAGATGCTGCTGGCAACCTTGGCCAAAAGATGAGAACTGGAAGTACAGAACTATGAGGAATCAGTTTATCACCTTTACCTCTTCTGTTTTTTTTTTCCTCTTCATTTTCTGTATCTTCTTTGCTTAGGTTGAGAACACAATAGTTGCTTTTTTCAATGTACATTATACCTTTACCTTGATTTCTTCCCCTGCTGCTGTTTTTTTGTAACTTCATGTATGTACATTATACCTTTGCCTTCATAAAGACTTTTTGCTCAAGCAACATTGCAAACACAGAGTTTTAAAAAGATAAAATACAGAAGTAAAGCAGGCATAACAAGTACTAGAGAAATCTTACATAACATATACAAAAGTGGAACAGTAGCAATAACAGAATAATATTGTAACCGAAATAAAGATATAACAGATAGTAACAAAAATCGATGGAACAGTAGCAATAACAGAATAATATTGTAACCGAAATAAAGATATAACAGATAGTAACAAAAATTGATAGTAACAAAAATCGAAGGACAAAGAACGAGATTAGTACTAATACTACTAGTATGCAAGGAGATCAAAATCATTTCTTTAGAATTTCTTTTTTCTTTTGTAAATAATTAGTACATAGAATTTGGGATTGAATTTCATCACAATAGCAGAAAACTCAAATTATAATGACACACATTTCATCTTTTTATGTCTTCAGTTCCCCTTTTTTCCCTTTTTTCTGTAGCTGAAGTTTTCTAAGATCTGACCACTACATCGAACCCTCTATCAAATAGTAGTAATTCAATACAGTAATAACATATGTAGTTTATCTTTGCAGTTAGAGAACTTGTTTTCTATAGATCCTTGCTCAAAAGAGAAGTTATTTGAAGCTCGGATCAAATAGGAATCAAATACAATGACAACATACACAGTATAATCCAACAAATGGATGTAAAGAAGGTAAGATGTACCTAGACCAGTGACGGAGCCAACTTATGTGAATGTCTCGAGAAATTACACTGTTTAACTAGATTAAAATTTTAGTTTTATTTATAAATACAATAGGTTGATCTCCTTAATAGAATTTCTGACTTCGCTACCTATTCAGACTATACTGTTTCCGATAGAAACTCAGCTCAAATACTTACCTTCTCGACCCTAGTTCACTTCTCTTCGAAGCGAGGATTACAAGAATCAAATTAGAACCATATTCTTATAGTAAATAGTCGTAATTTTTCATAATAAAATCTTACATAAAATTGAACCGCTCAGCTTAATTTTTTAAGGTTTGAGTTGAAATTAACTATTTGAAATTATCAGGTCTCACATTAAAAGGTTGAATATAAAATTTCGAATTTGATTGAGATAGAAATTTTATGTCACTATTTTTTGAGTGAAAATAATTTAAATTTGATTGTATCTATGTCATTTTCCTTTGAAAAATTGTTCATTCATGTCATTATTTATTGAGTGAAAACAATTTAAATTTGTAAATTCATTTTTTACACGTAATTAGTTATGATTTGATCATGTCATTAATTAATTCAATTTTTTTTAAAAAAGGGAAAAGGTTCAAAGGCTATGACATTTTAGCTACTAATATATAATGACATGTATGGAGTTTTTTAAAATAAAAATGACAGATAAATTAAACTTTTAACGAATAATACAAATTAATTTTTCTCTCAAATTTTAATGTTGTATTTAAGCCTTTTTATCTTTTCTTAAACTTAACTTCACATCAAAATAGAAAAAATAATTAAAACCAAGGTCTATTTTAGTACAGGTTGTCTGGAATATCTTTTATGAAGATAAATTTCTAGAATGAAGTTTAGAAAACTAAAAAAAAAATTATTTAATAAATTTTGTCCCTACCAAAATTTAAAATCATTATCTTCAAAAATTGCACAAAGCAAGTTACCCATTATCACACCTCATCAAACCTAATAGGTCACATATCAATTTAAGAAGAGTTTGATTACCAAATTGACATTAATTGTTTGTTATACTTATCTCTTAATCAGACTAAAAAAGAGGACTATGTGGGCATCTTTATACTATATTAATCCATTATTTATCTAATATAATTTAATGGATTATGATTATAACCAATTGGTGATTAAAATAAATACCAACTAAAGTTATCTTTACTAAAAGAAAATGACAAGACTGATCCCTCATCTTTTTGGAGAAGTAGATTTAGAATAATCTTTTAAATATAAATATGTATTTGATAAATTCAAATTCTTTAAGTTTGTCAAAAAGTGATCACTATTTATCTTTGTATGATACTATCAAATTATGATTATTAAATTTAACCAAAACTGTAAAAATAAATAAAAATCATGGAAAATATATCATTTCTGTTGTTTTTTCAAAGTTATATGTAATTTTAGGTGTTAATTTTTTAAATCTATTTTTTTTTGGGTGTCTGACGTAATTTCTTATGATGTGATTACTGTGATTTTCACAAAATTTCTAGTTTTTCTTTCTTTCATAATGCCAATATAATGTTGCAATGAAATTTCGACAAATATGTAAAAGAAACCAAGTATGTTCACTTTTAACAAATTTTAAAAAATAAAATTAAATAAATAATACACAAGGAAATATTTTGAACCTACTACTATTGAATTCTCACATCGTTTATAGAGAATCGAATTCTTACCAACACAGGGAAAGTCCAAATAATTAACTAACTGAACTATTAAGATTATTTAAAAAATAAATATTTTTTTTTATATGTGTTTGCAATAAATTTTAAACATATAGAAAATAAATAAAACAAATAAAATTTGAAGAAACATGAATATTTTATTGATAAATATTGCGGATACAATTCTGTCCTTCATTGATTATTCTCTCATGAGATTTATCTATGATTCGAGAGTCATTAGTATCATATTTTTCCGAACTTGGATGATTTGGATCGGAGTACCGTTAGTATCATATTTCTCAGAATTTAACCGCCTTTTCTAGCATATTTCTAGACTTAAAATAATTTAAATTTGATCTCTTTATAAATAATTCATAAATTTGTGAAATATTTGAGATATTAATCTCTTTATAAATATAAATTTATGATAAAATTTTCAAAATAAAGTCATCCAAAATTTCAATGTCTACTGTACATGTTGAATAATATTCTCATTAGCTAATTTCACGTTGAAATGTTCATTTCTTCATTCATTGCTAAAGCATTTTTGTCTATCTATATATATACAAGTAATGTACTTACTATTTGGCAGCATATTACGTATAGTGCTCACTTCCAGACAACTTTTGTATAACTATAAAAATCAACACTTGTTTTAACATCAAGCGATACGCAGAGTCCGTGAACTTTGTGCGCAATTTGACTAAATTTCTTTTATTCTTTTAAAAAGAAAAGGTCGAAAAAGAAAAAATGAAAGATAAAATTGTAAGATTGAAAAATATAATCCTCACTAATAATATGATAGTTTCTTAGTTTTAATTTAATTAGCTTTTAAAATTTTAATTTTATCACATAAATTCAATGAAATAATTCAGTAATTAATAGACATTCAAATTTAATCATATTCTAATGGCGGTGCTGAAAAATAAAAAAAAACAAAATAAAAAACTCTCTGGACCCTGGAATATATATAGAGAGAGAAGTAGAAAGAGTGAGTGTATTTAGAGAAAAATTAGGCGAAATGACTTTGGGACTGATCAATGCAAATCCAGTGGTTCACGCTAAGAAGGAAAGAATCGCTCGTGTAGATGATCTTCCTCACGCCGATCATGACGCTGTTGATCCTCTCGAAATTTATGATATCCTTTTTTTTTCTCTCTCATATAATATTTTTTTTTTTGAATGCTTCAGCTTAATCGGAGTTCATAGCTGTAATTTCGACTCCGGTAGTAAATTTCTTACTTATTTGAAGAAACTTAGCTATTTATTTCAGTTTTAGTATGTTGATTTGCTGAAATTTGAAGTTACTGTTCTTTCTAGATTGTGAATTTCTTTCTCGATTGTTACAATTATTTTTTTTCGCGATTTCTCTGTGTTTTGAATGCTCAGCTAAATCGCAGTTCATTGCTGAAAATTTCTACCGGAGAAAAAGGAGTAACTTAGCTATTTCAAGTTTTAATTTGTTTTATTTATTTATTTATATAATAAAATTTGGAATTGCGATTTTTTGTAGTTCAAATGTTTGTGAATTTAATGTCATCCTCTTTGCAATTCATCTGTTTTTTTTTGTGTTTTTTTTGAATGCTTCAGCTAAAATGGAGTTCTAGTTGCAATTTCAAGATTATGTTGTTTTAGCTGAAGATTTCTACTGGAAAAATTGAGTAAGAACAGTAAGAAATTTAGCTATAACATTTGGTTTGTTCGTATTTTTTTCCCCACTTTTTTAATCTACTAAAATTTGGAATTGCGATTTTTGTAGTTCAAATGTTTGTGAATTTACTGTGATAATTGTTTTTTGCAATATCTCTGTTGTTTTGATTGAGTGAAATTTAGAGTTTGATTTTCTGTAATTTGATTATTTGTTGAATCTACTGAGTCTGAAGTTGATGTGATCCTTGATTTAAAAGTGGATACATTTTGTGAGGGATATAAGAGATCCAGAGCATCCATATTCTTTAGAGCAGCTGAGTGTACTCTCCGAGGAGTCCATAACTGTTGACGAGAAGCTTGGGCGCATTCTGTATGTTCATTGTGACCTTTGATTCTTATATTAGCTTGTTTATTATATATCCGAATAAAATATTGCTTGTTTATTCTTTTCGTTTCCAAATAAGGGAGGAAAAAGGGGGAGAAACGTGACGTGTTTTAGCCATATCTTGTTTGATTAACTGATTGGTGAGTCGTGTAAACTTATAGTTAGTTATATAAGTCATCTTCACTCTAGTGACGACAAAAACAACAACAGACATTGTCTTCGCTCTAGGCAATGTTGAAAATCCAGTGTATTTGTGTTGGAGTTAATTTTTCGTGCTCACTGCTTAGAATTCATTTAAGTGTTCTTTTTTTTTCTTCTGAATGCTCTGTATTAGTTTCCTTATTAGTTGTCATGTTTTCTTCGCTGCCATATTTCTTTCTCATAACTACTTTGATTTGCTATACTTGAGCCGAGGGTCTTTCGAAGACAAACTCTCTTACCTTAGCAAGGCAAGGGTGACCTCCCCAGAACCCAACCCACTAGCGGGATTACTCCGAGTTATGCTTTAATTTACGCTTTGTGGAATTTGAAACTGATGAATAAATTCAATATAATGTTACCAGAATATACATCTTATGTCCAAAGATTTCGTGTTTACTAATGTGAAAACAGAATATACATCTTATGTCCAAAGATTTCGTGTTTACTAATGTGAAAACAGTTATCTGGTTCACTATCTTGAGTTAACAATATCATAGATTCCTGTGTAATTTCCTATAAGTTTTGGTAACGTATATGTTTCTATGATTAGCGAAATAGGGCAGAAGAACCCAAAAATACAAGATTACAGCAAAATGAAGTTGTCTACTATGATCCTTTGCTATCTTTCACCGGTAAAAGCGTTGATTGGGTGCTATATAAGATATTGTTTTGACTGTTGAGCCTTAATATTTCCATTTTGTTTGGCATTGTTTTCTTGTGAGTCCATCTCTAAAAGATAGATACGTCTCTATATTAGAAAACAAATAATTTTAGCGAAAAGCTTTTATAGTCACATAAATGTAATGACATTTAATAATAGCAAGTTTTAAAGTGTGCATATTTTCTTGAACTTCGTGCGGAGTAGAATTATTCCAAACAAACTGGAACAGGGGAATAATGAACAAGTTACTCATAATTCCTTAATTCATGTTTCTTTTGCTTATTTATCTACGTTTTCGTAAAATTATTTGTAGGATAACTTTCACCCCGACCATCCAGCACTGTACCATGGCAACTGTCATTGGCCTCTGTTTGAGAGAGAAGTTGAAGAATTGCTTCCCTCCACATTTTAAGGTGGTGTTCCTTATCTCTGACTTGGATCGAAATAAGGCCGTGTTAGATTTTGGCTGTTCATAGTAGTATATTGACTTAATTAATCTGAGTTAAGAATATCTAGTTTTAGACTTCTCCGAAACAACTCCCATATACTTAGCAGATGACTCTTTGTTTTAACGAGTAAAGAAGTGTGTGTTTTCAAATGAGCAAGGTAAAATGGTGTATTATTAACTCGGAAAGAGCACATGGGTCTACTTTTACTTTCAAGGAGCTGTTATCTCCCCAACAGGAGCATCCTGCAATAACTACTTGCAAGAATAACAAAGAAGGTGTAGTTTAAAAGTCTCTTTTATTCTGATCTACGTATCTCAAAGTCTCGCTTCCGTGATTACAACAACAACATAGCCAGTGTGGTCCTACAAAGTGGGGGTCTGGGGAGGGTAGAGTATGCAAGCCTTATGCCTACCTTAGAGGTAGAGAGAGTCTGTTTCCAATATTGTAACTTTCCTTGTAAAATCGAATGACATGTTGAGATAATTAAGATTGTGTTATCAAAAAATTGACTTCTATGACAAGGTGCACTGCTAAACTGTGATGCACAACTTTTATATTTTTGATTCTCTCTTAAGTCCTTATTTTTGTTGTGTGACAGGTGGATATAAAAGTGTCTCCTGGATCTCATGCGGACGAAGAGTCAGGTAGAGTTAATTTTAGAGTACCTATAATTTTATTTGTATAGGAAATGAAACTTTTAACTGTGGCATACATACAAGTCTTACGAGTTATGATCTTATAATGGGCGTTGAGAAATATGTGTAAACTTCTCCGCTGAGTTGAAAACACAGACTAGTGACAAGTTAACCTGCAAAAATGTATCTAGTATTAGTTCTATTCTGGAGTAAATTTCACCAGTGGTCATTCAGTATTGTGTTTAACACACAAAAGTCATTATTCTATCTTTTTGTTACATAAGAGTCATTCAACTTCTTAAATTAGATCCTTCAATGTTAAAGCATTTTCTATTACCATTAACTTGCAGTTAATAAGCAGTTGAACGATAAAGAACGGGTTGCTGCTGCCATGGAGAACCCAAATCTTCGCCAGCTTGTAGACGAGTGTCTCTATTCAAGTGAGCTTTAAAACGAACTATGCCTTTCATTTCTTAACGAATTGTATAGTAGATCAACTTGTCTTTAACAAATGCCATCTAGACATGGATTTGTTTTATGAGATTTTATCACTCTTAATGCTAAGATCGGAGTAAGATAATGATCAATCTGTTTGATAGTGTTGATTAACATGAAGTGATTTATTCATCATTCACAGTACATGTCACGATATTAACATGAGTTCGACATATGGGGCATGTCTTGTTCTCATCAAACCAAGGAATAATACAAGTAGAATGAAACCTATGGCCACAAGCATTAAGTATCGTCACACTACATGCATCGTCTTGTTCAAATTCTCTTAAGCAGATACAACAATCACTGTTTACGCCTACAGTTCTTGGCTGTGACCTTGTTTCCTCCTTCCTCATCAAAAATATCAATTACTACTTCGATAGCAGATTTTCCACTGGACATGGGGCTGCCTGAACTCCCACAACGCGAGCTGGCGTGATTCGTGAGACATAATTTGAATCTGGTAGTGATTTTTTACGAATACATATCGTTAACATTATGATCACATATAATAACAAGGCTAAGAAAATTAGAACAACATCAGGATTAATTGACATCATTTTAATATTATTTTCGATGCGAATTAAAAATTTATATGAAAAATACTTAAAAAAAGAAGTGTCAAACAAGAGTTTTGAATATAGAAGAAGGCAAGGGAAGGGTTTATAATTAAAGTCTTGATTTAGAAATCTATTGGGATTGGGATTAGGATTACACCAATTGTTTAAAAAGAATGTCTTTAAGTCTTTTTTGGATTGGGAATTAAAAAACAAACTAGGAAACTTTTTAGGAATAAGAGTTACGACATATTAAGGAAAAAGAATATAATAAAATTATGTATTTTTTTTTCTAATAAAATATTTTTGTTTGTGATTTCATTTAAAAAATAGATTTAATTTTGTATGTGAATTCGTATGTCCTCTAACTCGATTTTTTTTTAAAAGCAATCATTTGTTAAAACTTTTGTGGGATTATATAGGTATATTGTCGTTAGATAGTTATTGATTCACTTACATATGTTGTTGTATTCACTTTTTAATTCACTGCAGCTCGAAGTATGAATAAATTTACTCACTTATATATGTTGTAATCACTTTTTAATTCACTGCAGCTCGAAGTATGAATAGATTTACTATCTGGTTTAATTGAGTCCGGAGTTAAAGGACAGTTTTTTTCTTTTAAAAAACCAAAATGGCACATCAAAAAATATTTAATCAAAAGGGTAAAAGCGCTCTGTCAGGAGTCATTTTCTTCTGAAAAAAGTTGACATACTTTTTTTCTCTTGAAAATCGCTGCTATATAGCATTTTTATAAACAAAAAATTATGATAAAGTTAAATCGCTGCTCAGTAGCGATATTGGCTAAGAATTTCTTTAAAAAGTTTTGTTATTAAATGGCTTTACTTCCAGCCATTTTGATAAACTAAAAAAAAAAAAAGGAAATTCTTTTGATG
>JAJJBR010001094.1:0-15627 GCA_022817965.1 Solanum lycopersicoides
AGGTATAAGTACTACTAGCTGAAATGGAAAAACTTAAACAACTATCAAAATCCACAAGCTTTCATTATCCAATGATTAAAATTGTCATGAGCAGTGGCAGATCGAGTGTTCAAGCACAGGGTTCAACTGAATTTTTTATGGGAAGCATAATTTTATGACTAAAAGTCGATTAAAACTGCAACAAATAGTATGTCTGAACCCATAATTTATATTTTGGATCCGCGGTCATGAGTAGCTAAAGTATCTATCTTTGAGATAGAAATATCTTAACTACATGGACAACTTCGATTCCCAAAGCTCAAAACTACCCAAGAACCGAGATTGGAAAATAAATATTGAAATTACTCAGTTGAAAAACACAGATTGAGCTATAGTAAACAACAACTATAAGCAAACTTGCCAAGCCATGTATAAGAATAGCTGAAATGCAAAAACTTTATGAACTGTCGAAAGCCAAAAGCTTTCATTATGCAACAAGTGAAATTGTCATGAGGAACTAAAGTAACTGTCTTTGGTATAAAAATCTTCCATCTGCAAAAAGATAACTTGACACTTCTTGTATACCTTCTCCCAATTCCCTTCTTATTTTGGGGAGAACACATAACATTACTTTTAAAAAATGAATCTTTATCGCTAACTAATCCTACGACAACGTAAGCTTCCACTTGATTAAGCACAAACCATACCTCCAAATCCAGCTATGGATGATCAGCAAGAGATCCAATTCTTATGTGTGCTAATAAGAGCTGACAACAACCCTGCTGATGACAACAGCAATGGTGCAGAAAGCATCCCTTTACCATCACTAATATCAGCTGAAGCCATTAACCCATCAGCAAAATCTTGAATCACTGATAACCTCTTCATTAGCTTCTTCAATCTCAATTTCCTCAATTTCTCCTCTTCATCAGCAAACCCAATCCCCCTGATCATCGATACCTCACGAGTCGAAAGCAAACACTGCTCATCTTCACTAATTTGCCTTAATTCTTTAACCTTCAAACTCACACTTCCAATATACCCAATAAACTCACACCAAGCACTAATTTTCTGTAAACTATTTAAATTCTTCTTATCAATCAACCCTGCTTTTCCTAACCAAATAAACTGCTCAACAAAATAGTACAATCCCTCACCTCCATAAGCTAAAATCGAGAGAAGTAAATCTTCTTTCGAACTAATATTAGCCGAACGGAGTGCGTTCACATCTTGCACGAATTTCCCGAGACGAAATGCTTTCCGGCTAACACCAACACTGGACTCGAAGGATTTCAGACGCTGAGATAACGGCAGGGATTCAGGGATAACGGAGGATGCTAGGATGATCTTAGATGCGTAACGGGAGATTTTGAGCAACTTGTCAACGCCATCACGTTTGGCGAGGTAAGCTTCGAGATGGATTAGGAAATCTCTGTTTTTAGGGTTAGGGTTTGAAGGTTTGGATGATGAAGATGAGACGATTGAAGTTTTGGGTTCCATGGAGATCGGAATTCGGTGACGACGCCGACGCCGGCGATATCTTGGGATCGACGAATTGGGTAAAAGTCCGCCGGGAAAATGTTAAACGGGTGTTGAAAAGTTGCCAATTGACATATCCATTGCCAATTATTACGTCAGTGCTGACTGCTGACGTTTATTTATCTTAATTTGCGTGCCAAATTATCACTACGATGATAATAATAATAGATGAACGAGTAAATTTGTAGATATATAGCATAGCTTTATAGCTATAATTTTTATAATTATGCTCTATCGCATAATTTTGTTTGTTATGTAAATTTTTATTTGTATATTTAGCACGTTTTATATATTTTAAAAATTTATAGATTTTGTTTGCGAATATATATATATTTAAGATTTTTTTAAAATTTTATTGGTATATTTCACTTACTAATATACAAACATGATATTTATTATAAATCATTCTATTATTAAGACAAAATGATTTTAAAGTTAGTTACTTCATATATGAATTTGTTATTCTTTTTTGACAGACTAAAAATTGTATAAATTAGGAAAAATAGAGTATAAATTAGGAATTTATACAATTAGAAATAGAACTAAAATTTATATAATTTTCGACGAATTATACCAATAGCAAATTTTAAGGAAACCATTATTGTGAATCACAATTTTCCAAAATAATAGCTATAGCATTTAATATCATTTAAATGTTTGATATTGTGCACAAATTTCCCATACATAGATTTCGAAAAAAACTAGCCTACTA
Source organism: Solanum lycopersicoides (assembly GCA_022817965.1). Taxonomy (NCBI): domain Eukaryota; kingdom Viridiplantae; phylum Streptophyta; class Magnoliopsida; order Solanales; family Solanaceae; genus Solanum; species Solanum lycopersicoides. The sequence goes on from JAJJBR010001094.1 coordinate 2,231, forward strand.
CCCGTATGTATAGGCTGCTCCATTTGAGTTTAACCGTTCTAATGGGCCTAAAGATGATCCGAGTCTGATTGATTAAGGCCCAGCCCATTAGGCCCATTATACTTTTTAGCCCAATATTTACTAAGTAAAAGACGGAGTAACATAGCCGTTGCACCCAAAAATTGGTCCCCTACTGGGTTTTGGATTCTTTCCGTAACGGTAAGGAAATGCTTCTTTTAACCAACTCTCCACTTTTCAACACCAACTGAATATGACTCTTTGCCTGAATAAGACAACAAAGACCTCAACTGCTTCCCCCCTTTACGACAATTTGCAATTCCAATTTTACCCTCCTTACACTCAACGATACTACTCCAGGTATACGTGAAATTACATTGAGTATGTTATTGTAATTATACTAGACTCATCGAACACTAGGTAATATTGTTCATGTTTTTATTCTCTTACTACTCATTTTCTAATTCACTTACTACATTCATTAACTTTTTTTGAACCTCAATATAACCCGCAGTCGCTACGATCTCTGTCACAGTCTTTGCTCTTTGGGTGAGCACTCTATGGTGAGCACTTATGCGCACTGGGTAAACCCTTACTGTGTAATAACCTGCAAATCACACATGAGATGTAAACATCATTAGGCAAACCTTATGCGACTAGCTCGACTCAGAAGACATTAAGAAAGAATTGATCTGAATCATCAGTATGAATAATCTTTACATTAATTGAAATTATACACTAATTAACATATTCTTTGTTTATTATTATGAACAAGTAAAAGCGAATGACGAAACGGCTTAATGGCAAAATGGAGATATGACTCACATTTATGTCAGAAGTCCAAAAAGGTAAAGAGCAACCGACACGTCAACAGTATCACCGAACGTTTAAATCCAAATACTTTCCCGTTTTTAAAACTTCCAAAAATAAAAACTCGTCCGAATTTTCAATTTGTCTCTCTTCACACTCCACTCATCCACCATTTTTTCACCTTCAATCTCAAGCTTTGAAATCTCAATTTTTTCACAAATGTCGTCGTCACCGGAGATCCGGTCACCGGCGAAAACCGGTGGTGATACAAGGAAAATACTCGGTCCGGGAGGGAACAGAGTTAGAGATTCGGAAGAGCAGAAGAAGAAGAAGGAAGGGATGAAGAAGACTGAGTTCAGGAGTAAGAAAGCAGCAGCTTCAGTTACGCCGAAGAAAATTTTACCTGTGAGGAGCAATGTGTCAGTTGATAGCTCCTCTTCGTCGGATTCGTCGATTGCGAAAGATGTGAATTTTTCAAAGAGAGGAGTTGAAAGGAGTACTGGTGTGAAAAAACCTGCTAAAGTTGTTCCTCATGGAGTTGAAGTTGAAGCAGCTGAAGCTTTTTCTCCGGTCGTTCCAATTCCGCTCAAACGTTGTGATTGGATAACACCGAATTCGGGTAATTTTTGTACTCATTTTCTGTTATTTCCATTTCTCGTTGTGTATGTGTGTGAGAGAGAATTGCAAATATGGACGCTTTGCGTGTTCTCGAGTTAGAGTTTAATGAATTGTGTTCAATTGCAGCCTCGGAAGCTAAATTACAAGTTTATTGAGGAGGCTAAGCTAGAATTTTAAGTTTATGGCTTCTCGATTCGAGAAAGAGCAACTTACTAGGTTCATGATGAATTATTCATGCTCATTGATCATTAATAAAGCCAAAGCTAGTCTTGTAGCTCGACCCTTGAGCAGGATAGATCGAAGTTGAATGAGGACGGTTTGCTGGTTGGTATTTGTTAATACTGTGTGAATGTAAGATATTGGGACGCATAGTGATAAACCGGAAACTTAGGGTAAGGTGAATTATATAGTAACGGAATAAAATGGACCAGAGTATCTAATAATGTTTCAAATTATTTGTATAATGGACTCCTAACTGATTCGGGAATGATGGGTGATTGGTTGATATTATTTGAAAGGTCAATGGGGGTTGGCGACTAATTTCTAGCAGCTCCATATGAATAAAACAAACTTGATGATCTGATCACTTTAGCAGTTTTTGGGATTGATTGAGACCCGTGGCTCGTTTCCCTTGTGCGATATTAGAGGTAGACTCATCCCTAACAAGCTTTCTAATATTTGACGACCTATGTTATATCACTTAATGCTCTAGATGTCCGTACTTGACGAAGGAGGTGTTAGAATTCCACATTGGTAAAGTACATGACCTTGGTTAATCCTTGCCAATTGACCTCTCTTTTGCAGTTGAACTTGGCTCAAGGTCTATTTTCTTTCTTTAAGTATCGTGAATTGAGCTAAACGAAATAGTTTGGACGTCCATAATGTAACACAAGGAGCACAAACTTTTGGAAAATGTATTTCCCATTTCCTTCTGGAAGAAAAATAGTGCTGCCTTATTCTGACTTTTGGTACACACACATAGGTTGTAGTATTACTATGTTCTTGAGGATATATTCTAGCCTTGGCTGATATTTTTTGGACTCGAGCATTAACAATTCCTACGTTATCTACAATGATAATCCTCTAGTTTATTGCATTTTCAAGTTTCTCCCACTAACTTTCTGCAACAAGTTGAAGAGGAGATGCATGAATGCCCCAATGCGGAGGTGTGAGAGATTGTCTCGTGGGATTACACTGGGTATGTTGTTGTAATTTTCTGCAACAACATACCCATCTTGGCTTAGTTTGTGTATGGCATGGCTATAAATCAGAAGGTTTAGTGTTATTTCTCCTAGTCAATGTGCTTCACCTTGAATAGGTACTATGGATTGACGATGTATTATCCATCTTGGCTTTTTTTACCAATATGTCAATAAAGCATGTAGCTAGAAGAATTTATTTGGAATGGTCTCACAATAAAACCCCTTGTACCTATCAAAAGTTCTGAAAAAATTGTTTGACTTTGATTGTTTGGTTATGCATGTCAACTTTATGTTACAACAATAACAACAACAACATACCCATTGAAATCCCACTGGGTGGGGTCTGGGGAGGGCAGAATGTACACATAACATACCGCTACTCGTGGAGGTAGAGAGGCCGTTACCATTAGTTTCGTTGAGATGCTATTGCAGTATTTCTTAAAGAGAGAATTTTATTGGACAGAATTCCGCCCTCAATCAGGTGGAAGGAATAATTAATCAAATTCATCAACCTAATTCTGTTATTCCTTGTGCAGAACCCCTGTATATTTCATTCCATGACGAAGAATGGGGAAACCCAGTTTACGATGACACAAAGCTATATGAACTACTTGCCTTATCACAAGTATTGTCAGAAATGACTTGGCCTGCAATCCTTAATAAGAGACACATATTCAGGTCCACTATTAAAGATCATCTCTCAGATCTTCAGAAGTAGAAATCTTAAGTCCACAAGTTTGAAATTACTTATGGTTTACATCTTGCAGGAAGTTGTTCGACAATTTTGATCCATCATGTCTTGCAAATGTTAATGAGAAAAGACTGCGCTCGTTGAGAGAAAATGGAAATTCATTGCTATCTGAACCAAAGATTCGTGCAATAGTAGAAAATGCAAAGCATTTCCAGAAGGTAAAAAGAACTTCTATCCAAGTACCTTTAGATCCGAAGTTGCAAAACTGATCCTAAACTGCTTTAGCTTTCCAAATATAGACGTTTCTTTGACTTGCTTCTAATCTTGAACCAAGTGATTATTATTTTTTAAACTTAGAAGGAACAACTAATTCAAATTTTACTATATTGTCCAAAAAACATACCATCAGTAAACCGGTAACTGTAACCTTTACACTAAAACAGATAGTGAAATATCATTGTATGAACAAGTCAACTTTTCGTGTGGTGCATAATCACTGATGGCTCTCAAATATCTACTTGTCTTGCAGATACAGCAGGAGTTTGGATCCTTTAGCGACTACTTCTGGCGTTTTGTAAATCACAAGCCAATAAGAAGTGGATTTCGCTATGCACGTCAAGTACCAGCAAAAACACCAAAATCAGAACTTATGAGCAAGGACCTAATGAAAAGGGGCTTCGTTTGCGTAGGACCAACAGTTGTGTATTCATTCATGCAAGTGGCAGGTATATTTAATGACCATCTCATTACGTGCTTCAGATACAACGAATGTAACAACGATAATATCAACAAGCATTCACAAACAAAGTTAGTAAAGACAGATATACAAGGCCGGGACCCTGTTGAGAACAACACACATATGAGTAATGACCATTTGAGTTTGACATAGCTGATATCCTCTGTGAATTTGTATCAATAGCCTTGACGTACTTTTAACCAACAGGATTCTAATTTACAAGAGTGTTGCTTTGATTGGTAGTCTATTCAGCTTTGCTATGTGTGTATTTAGAAACTTCCTAACTTTTGTATTTGTCATGTATGAAGAGATTGAAGGTTGTACTTGTATCTATACACTATGGTGTCTGCTAATTTCTAATATTTGATGATTCTAGTGGTCTGTTTTTCGATAAAAGGTCTAAAATTTCCGTTTTATTATCCTATATTGCTCAAGTTAGTCCATTTATATCCTCATGGTTAGCAAATCTATTGTATTTACCATTGCCATTAATAGAGTTCTAACACAAATGGCAGGACTTTATGTGTCCATATCTACTCCTCGATATTTTTACTATGGTTTGAGCTTTATAATTGTGTTAGAGTTCTCTTAGGGGTCAAGGGAGAAATCGAGACTTTGTGAAGTTGCTCAAATTTTAGATAGTTCTAGGACATATTTGAGGACAATCCTTACCATCTTTGTCCAGCAATTTACTAATGCTGGACCTTGTTGGCAATGTCTACATGTTTGTCTGCAATAAAATCCAACAGCTTAGCATATATACATATAAAATCCATTATTGGTGTTGTTTGGAAACTGTTTGACATTACCACATGTTTGATAATATTTTATGCCTTTTATCTTGATTTGACTATAGAAGGGCAAACAATGTCGAATTCAGAATTTTGAGTTTATGAGTGTTGAATTCTAGAATAGATAACTTACTGATTAAGTTCTGGGTAAGTTTTTATTTTTCATTTTTATATTGGTATTGTGGCAGAGGAAGGGAAAATGGGGGAGAGGGTTTACAAGGTGGGAATTGAGTGGAAGTTTAGACAACCAACCAACTAAGCTACTAAGGTTCAGTTAGTTTCGTAACAGTTACAAAGTTTTGATCAAAGCTAGTAAGTTCTGTCAAATCCGAAGCTAGGTGACAAAAGGGCAAAAATATAGCAGCAACCAAGACATGTGACAATAACCGCGTTATGAGAAAAAAATAATGATAAAGTAACTGTAGAGGAACATGTGTAATACAGTAGTACAAAACCCCACATCCAGACATTAGGCCGTGGTCTTGTACATTAAATCAGTTAAACACCATTTGTTTAATCTTTTTTTCTTCTTTGTCTGTGCTTGTGTTGATAACAAACGTGTGCATGAACATGCTATTATTATTAATATTACTACTGGTAGTTTACTAATAGGGCCAAATGAGTGACAAAGAAAATTCAACAACTTTGATTTGATTTGATTGTCAAAAACTTCCAACTTCTTGACATCCATCTTGCCATAGGCCATCCCTATGGAAGTTATTTCGATTACGGAATCATGCATGTCTGTTAGAGTGAATTGGATGATCGAGCTGAATAGATCTTCTTCTAAAGGGCTTATCTTACTTTCACTCACTTATGAACCCTTGAGTCGTCATAGATCTTCTTCTAAAGGGCTATCTTACTTTCACTCACTTATGAACCCTTGAGTCGTCAAAGTCTTTCTGGCCCACCATAGCTTGTCCTTTAGGGACATATGAGTTAAACTGGTGAAGTGAAGGTTTGTGTAGCCCTTCTATATCCAATGAGAACAAAAATAAACTAAGAACAAGTAGTACTAATTTTTTATCTGGACATAAAGCATCAAAGAGACTAAAGAATAGCACATCCATTGATTTCGAATTGAAGCTAGATCATAAAACAAGAAATCCAGTTGCATAGCAACAAAGGGATCTACTATAATCAAGAAAAAAGAGAACTCTTGATAGTTCAGGTTTATAGAGAACTCCTGCTAGTCTACAATGACTTAAAACAATTCTCAACCACAAGGAGATAGAAACCATCCACTATCTATACCTAAATGCTTATGACAAGACCCATACTAAACTTAAAGGCCTCATCAGATTAAGGCGAAAAGGGAAAAAAAAAATGTTTGTATATAAGGTAAACAGCAACATGCAAGATCTATCTCTGTAACGAACATCCACTGAACTGCTTGAGTGATTCATCAGCTAGCAAGCTCGGATAATCTCAATCTGTAAATCCACACTGAACAGTTCTGTTAATCATGAAAATCACATCCGAGCAGTCCCACTTCCGAGAGTGAGCTCCAGATCATCTAAACCAACCTCATGAATCTTTTCACCTTCCCATGCTGCCTTCACTGATACATTCTCAAAGTCAAATTCAATGCTCTTACCTTTGTCGATGATCATGTCATTAGAAGGAATCCTCTGAGCTACAGGCTTAATAAGATTAAAAGTCGGAGAAGTAGGGATCCCATTGGCTGCATACTTTTGAAAACTCATCCACTGGCCAGAATCAATGGTGGATGAATCAGACTCATCACACTCTGGTATTGTAGCAGGAGTGAATCGCTGACCTCGAGTAGGGCTAGTTGGGGCTGAAGCAGCAAAGAAAGGGATGTTTAAAGCAGACATAGACTCTCTAGCCAAAGTTTCAAGATTAAATATCTGCTTAGGGACTCTAGTTGGTGATGAAAGAGGTGGTGTTACAGGAGCACTGTTTGATATTCGTAATGGTGGTAGCGACAAGGGAATGGAACTATGGAGAAATGCAAATGGATGTGATGACATGTTAGCATCGCCACGTGATGGACTGGGGAAAGACGAGGATGTTGGACTAGGTTGATAAGATGGAATAGGGCTAGCAAAGTATGAAGATGGGGGACTTGGGTTTCGCGAAGAACTTGGCGTAATGTTGGCTGAAGTACCTCCAATCTCCATTGGAGTTGGCCTGCATCCCTGAAAACATAGTAAAAGAAACATTTTCAAATCAAACTAGTGAAACATAAATGATTAAAAGGCTCTGTAATCTGAGATAACAACTTCAACAGATTGCAACTTCGAATCTCGAAAAGTATTTCATAAACTAAAAACACCCCAACCAAATGCATCAAACCCCACCTTAGACACCAAAACTAAAGGGGCCTGTCTATCCATTTCTATATTAAGAACAGTCAATTCTTCCTTCTTGTTTTGTCCAGAAACAACTACCAATTATCCAGAAATGAGAACATGAACAGATTATAAGTACATAAAAGAACAATTGAACTAAAGAAAACACAAACTCAGAAGCTTTTCATACTCAATTCAAGATCAGAAAACCATAAAACAGTCAAAAACCAACTGAAAACAGATAAAAACACAATCTTTGATCCAAATTTAACAACCCCATTTTCCAAATCTATAGATCTAAGCAAAACTCCAACCAAAAACCCATCACCCCATCAATTCAAACAAACAAAAACTAATACACAAACACTACTTTAACCATACATCAATTAATAAAAGAAGATGAATTTTTACTAACCTTTCTATAAGTAGTTCCATCAGGCTCAACAATCCATCCAGCTTCAACACAAAGAGCCTTCAAAACCTCATTGTTATCACAATGTTTAGGAAGATTATAATTCCCCTGTGCTCTTAATCCACTATAAATCTTAGCTGCTATTGCCCTTCTCCTCCTTTCTCTCCTCCTATTATTCTCCCTTTCCCTCCATGATGGCTTCCTCCTCCCACTCCCACCACCACCACCACCACTACCACCACCACCTTCACCACCACCACCACCTCCCTCCACCGGCAACCCTCCACCTTCCCACATCATTTTCACCTCAAAAAGAATCGATTTTTTTCAAGATTTCTCAAAATCAAGAAAATGGGGGTATCTTATATGATGAATCCAAAGAAGAAAGAAGAAGAAAAAGGGGGGCTGGTCCCAGGTGGGTGTGTTCAGACAGCAGGTGGGTTTTGCTTACTGTGTTGTATAGGTACTAGGGGTGCCACTCTATAAAGCATTTTTTTGGGACTACTCACGAGAAATACGCTCTAAAGTTTATAAAACTACAAACAATCTGAAGAATTTTCTTCTTTTCTTTTCTTCTCTGTGTGTTTGTGTTGTGTGTTTTATATATATAAAAAAAAATGATGATGAAATGGTGTTGTGTGTGTGTTTTTTAGCAAATTTATAATAATTGAAGAGATAAAGTTTGTTACAGGGCTTCAGAATTATCATGTGTAAGCGTTTTTCATTCTATTTTTTAAAAATGGCAAAAAAAAAAAAAAATTTGACTACTTTTTTAGATTTTACTAATAAATGATTAGACTAAGACTAAAGTTTTTTTGACTGTTACTTATCAAATGAAGTAAGATAATAATTGTTATTTACTAGTTTATATTTTGGAATTTAACTATAAAGTTTTTAATGTTTTGACTGCTCTTTTAAAATTTATTAATGGAGTAATAGCTATGTTATTATAAGTTTTCTGGTCTGAAATCGGAGGATAGTTAACGTAGATACGTAAATAAATTAATATAAAATTTTATATATTCGTGATAAATTTTACATATAGAAAAAATAGTTAGGCAATAAGGAGGATATTTTACAATGAGGTTTGAATCGAAAAGTTTGATTATCAAAAATTATAATATAACTTATTTATAATTTAATATATGAATAAGTTGATTTTAACAAGTGTTGAAATCAAATAAGTAGTGTCAATAGCATTTTTATTTCATTATATTTTAAATATATATAATTTTTATCGTTAAATTAGTTAATTTCAAATATATACAATTTTAATTTTTAATTAGTTAATGGTCTGAAATTGTAATGAAGATTACGAGGAAAGAGTCTGCACTGACAGTGTGGGGATCAGATCAGTTGATTACACAGAGAATCAACAAACACATTTTGATTTTCGTGCAAATTCTGTTCTTAAGAAAATAAAATTAATCTCCCTGTCTTCATTTCACGTGGCACTATTTTTTAATTTTGAAATTCAAGTAATTATATCTTAATTATAAATTTTTCATAAATATTTTAAGTGATAAATTATTGTGATTTATAGTAATTTTTTCTTAGTTTATAAATATATATATTTTATTTAACATATTGAAAATTTGATGTATAAATTTTCGATGAAGCTGAAACTCTTTGATTTTCAAAAAATCGATAAGTATCAAAAGTCTATTATACTAATTTTTATTATTATATTTTTTGTACTTCATTCAATAAAACAAAATAATGCATAAATAAAAATAGTGGTTTCAATAACAGTCTATTATATAAATCAATAATGATTGTAGTAGGATAGTAAGTTTTGAGTTCAAGAATTAGATATGAATCGTTGTGATTTTTCTCGTGAATTCAATTATTTAGACTCCGATGCAAATATTATTATGTTTTAAATAAAAAGAAAAACAATTTTACAAATCTTTGTGATTGTGGGGGACAAATTATTTTCTATTTACACTTTTATGTAAACTTTATTGCTTGTAAAAAGCAATTTTGTAATAGAGATGTCTCCTCGATTATTGAAACAGTCAACTAACCAATAGTTACTTGCCACATCAGTAATTGTGGTCCCCACGCCCATTGCTCAGCTCAATTATTAGCAGATCAGATCAGTCAATTGATACATCGGACACAAAAATTAATTAGGATAAACCTCTCGACTCTATCTGAATCCGCACCTAATTTATAGTTAGTAGTTCGAATTTTCAAACATATGAATCTCAAGTAGAAAAATGTCAACCCTAAGTTCCAAGCCTAAATGTTCAAAGTTCAAATTGCGAAAGCTTGTAAATTAAATTTGACGATTTCCAACTTCAGACTCGCATTTTTGAAGTTCAAACTATCAAGACTAACTTGAGATACTAATTTTCGACTTCAGTTTCACTCTATCTGAATCCGCACCTAGTTTGAAGTTATAGTTCGAATTTTCAAAAATATAATTCTCAAGTTGAGAAATGTCAACCCTAACTTCCAAGCCTAAATGTACAAAAGTTCAAATTGCGCAAGCTCTAAACTAAATTAGACGATCCCCAATTTCAAACTCGCATTTTTAAAGTTTAATCGATCATGACTAACTTGAGACACTAATTTTTTATTTCAATTCCACATAAAGTTGATTTTGAAGTGACTAAACAATAAAGTTTATGTATGTTTCAACTATTTTTAAGTAACACTTGGTCCAATTAACAAGAGTCAGAGCCCGGAGGTAGAGTAGAGTGTTGATACTAGATTCAGATGAACACAATATTTTTAACAATGGAATATAAATCTGTGTATGATTTTATTAGCAATAATCAATTGAGATGAACCCTATGTTGAGTTCAACGGTATAAAACTTAAAAAGGTCGAACCCCTAGTCTTAAATTCTGAATCCGCCTCTAACGAGCAAAAACTCAACAAATCAGTAAAAAACTTAACAGGTCGAACCCCTAGTCTTAAATTCTGGATCCGCCTCTGACGACCAAAACTCAACAAATCGATAAAAAGCTTAAAAGGTTGAAACCCTAGTCTTATATTCTGGTTCCGCCTCTGCCGAGCAAAAACTCAACAAATCTGAGCAGACTCCCTTTTTCTTTTCTTGAATCATGTGCATCCTGGAATAAAGTAATGAACTGAAAATACACCTTAACATGTTTGAATCTCCCATATGGTGTTGTGAATATGAATTCAAATTGTGCACAAGTTCATCAAAACATAGGTCTACATCATTGGTCTTACTTATACATGAACATATCCGAAAAACAAATTGCAGAGTTACACTTAGCATACACGAATTTTTTTCTGGTTCGACGTAAATTTAAAGACATTTGAACCCAGTCTGTGGCAGAAAGATCACCTGAAATAATTTTGCATCCAAAGTTTACAGACTCTCGATTGTTTGAGTCTTGAAGATGCTACATGCAACGGGTAAAGAACGTTTGCCCGACATAGCCCCCATGCATTGCCCTTCTAACATTGGATTCAAACATCTTCGGGTTGTCTCTCAATACAGCAGCGGCATCGTGATTGAGGGGATCCTCATGATTCGGCTCCTGTAGAACCACAAGTTCGGATTGTTAAATACTTCGGATGAGGGACAAGTATCTTTATATCAACATTAAGAAAATACCGTGAACAGATGATATAAGCCATAGATGATGGTGTTAATGTTGAGCACAGGCTTCCAATCTTCTCGAAGAATGTTGAGACACACATTTCCTTCCAAGTCGATATTTGGATGGTAAACCTGCTCCAACAACCAAAAAAAAAGGGGTCTTACCAGTGATGATGATAAATTGTCGTAGTCTCGACACATTCTAGAAGAAAATAAACAAGTATAACCAATACCCACCTTTGTCTTGCACTTAACCTTTGGTGCCTCGTGAGGGTATATTGGAGAAATACTGAAAGAGAACGTAAATGTGCCACCCCTATATACAGGAACAACGAAAAATAAGCAATAAATGACATCACTATAGAAAGCCAAGTTAAATTCACCAACGTTCCCGTTTTCTTTAAAAAAGCAGAAAGGCAAAAATAAAGTAGAACTAGCAACACAGGAATTATTTTTGTAGAAGTAAGAAACTTGAAGAATGGTCTACAAAATTAGTGATAGGTAAGTTGTAACAAATTTACTTACATATAATATCCTTCATCAGGCCGAATGGTGACTTCAAAGTTCATGAGGTCATCTTTTCCATTGGGAAATGATATGCTACATGTTTTGGGTAGATTTAGCTCACTTATATCTATAAGAAAAAAGATGCAAGGTTTAGTCATCACAATTTAGATGCAAAAAAACAAAATAAAAAAGCGACGGGAGATACAAAAAGAACAAGTCAGAGAAACAAAATACGTTGAAGTCAGGACAGAGATACAAATAGTTAATAGATCACTTGCTGTAAGTGAGAATTTTACATGAAACTCTCCAATTCCAAAGAGGAGTCAGCTAGAGATAGAGGAAACAGAAGCTAAGAAATTATCATACTGTAGTCTCACATCAAGCAACAGAATCCCCACCCCACCTCTCTATGCTTGAGTGCGCATACATAATAGCCATAGCATGCAGAAGACAGCACTAAGATAGAGAACTTGGATATACAGAAGATTCTGAGAAATCAACACAGTTTGTCACAATGTATGCTGGGGAGAACAAATCAATAGAAGAATGACAATAAATGATACTTGTCTGAAGTAATAAATGGGAAAATTTTGAAAAACCCTGATTGATGGAAATGAGTGATGATCCATAGAGTACTAACTATTAAGATGACATCTTAAGACTTTGCACCATGTTTAGCTCAGCGAGTGAGAAGGTAGAAGAGACTGTCAATTCACTTGACAATTTCTTTTTCTTTTTTGGAGATGGTAATATTGATTCTATATATAATAGGTAAACTAAATCAAAAGTGTAGCTACCCTACAAAAGTATTACGACTTACATCTTATAGTTCAATTCTATTCCTTACAGAACGTCTAAGACATAAAAAATATCTTCTGTTTGAGCTAATGGTTTTTTGCTCACACCAAAAATAAAGAAGGTATAAGAAATTCATTTTGAAATTCTGCAAGTTGTTCTGCACTTCCTCAAAACATCTTGTTCCTTTCAGTCCAGACTGACCACCAAATGCAGGACGGGACAATCTTCCATCTCCTTCCTTACTCACATAACCATCCATTCCAGCATCTTAAAGCATCTGTTATGCTACAGGTTTAACCCACTTGATTCCTTCAGGCTGATGTACCATCCTCCACACTGTTCTGTACATTTACAATGCAATGATTGTCTCAGCTTGTTCCCCACATATAAAACACCTTGAAACTACTTGGTGACCCCTCTTGTTCAGATTTTCATGTGTCAAAACTACCTTTTTAGCCAAAAGCCAGATGAAACAGTTTACTCTGTGGGAACTTACTCGTTTTCATATCATCTTTCAAGCCCAAATCTCTTTCCTGCACCACTGCTATATTCAGTTCCTTATATGCAGATTTGACAGAGTAGCTACCCTTCATATTTGATCCATTCCAGCTTGTCTAACCCTTCATTAAGATTATTGAAACCTGCTACCCCTTCCCATCTCCTTAGGTGTTCACTTGACAATTCTAAAAGACAAATTGAGGTGGGCGGGCTAAAAAGAAAAAAACTTTGTACACTTTTTTCAACTTTTCAAAAAATTTGTACTTCATTCAAATTTTCAAAAGTTCTTACTTATTTCAAAATCAAAATATACAAAAGCAGGGAGGCACCTCTGCATCTACCCCCAGCTGTCACTGCCTGGCGCTTCTATTTGTACCAACCTCCACTTTTTTCCTTTTCTTTTCATAACCGTGATGTCCGGGACAACATGTGTGCACCT
>JAJJBR010001096.1:0-19341 GCA_022817965.1 Solanum lycopersicoides
TTTTCTTTCTCTCAATTTGCCTAATTTGGCTAACAAAACTCATGATGACTTTCTTAAATGCCTTTCTCACAAAATTATGAACTCAAACTCAAAATCACAAGTTATCTACACTCCTAAAAACTCATCCTATTCCACCCTTTATAACTCTTTTTCAAGTAATCTAAGGATAACCTCCGATTTCAAACCATCAATTATTTTCACTCCTAATGATGAATATCAAATCCAGGCAGCTATACATTGCTCCAAGAAACATGGACTACAAATTAGAATTCGAGGCGGTGGACATGACTATGAGGGACTTTCATACATTTCTGAAACCCCTTTTGTTATAATTGATCTTAGAAACCTAAGATCAATATCGGTTGATACCAAAAAAAAGACTGCTTGGATTCAAGCTGGCGCAACCCTAGGGGAAGTTTACTATAGAATCGCGGAGAAAAGTAAAAAATTAGCCTTTGTTGCTGGGGTTTGCCCTACTGTTGGTGTTGGTGGACACTTTAGTGGTGGAGGCTATGGTATGTTGTCGCGAAAATACGGCACTGCTGCTGATAACATCATTGATGCAAAATTAATTGATGCTAATGGACGTATCCAAGATCGAGAATCAATGGGTGAGGATCACTTTTGGGCTATTAGAGGAGGTGGTGGGACTAGTTTTGGTCTCATTATATCATGGAAAATAAAATTACTTGATATTCCAGAAAAAGTGACTGTATTCAACGTGACACGAACGTTGGAACAAAATGCAACTCAACTAATCTACAAATGGCAATATATCGCGGACAAAGTTGATGACAATCTCCTCCTCAGGCTCTTCTTGAAGAGTAGTGAATCTCCAATCAGGCGTGGACAAAGGACTGTCCACGCCTTTTTCACTACAATGTTCGTTGGAGGAGTAGATAAACTCCTCGACAAAATGAAAGATAGGTTCCCGGAACTAGGGCTAGTGAAAAAAGATTGTATTGAGATGAGTTGGATCGAATCTATACTCTTCTTTGCTGGTTTCCGTAGGGGAACATCAATGGATGTGTTACTTCATTGGAATAATAGCGCAACTAATCAAAAATATTATTTCAAAGGGAAATCAGACTATGTCCAACGACCAATTTCTATTAATGGGCTTGAAGGTATTTGGAAACTATTCAACCAAGTAGGCGAAAACTCGGCTGAATTACAATTTAGTCCTTACGGTGGAAAGTTGAGTGAGATATCAGAATCTGAAACACCTTTCCCTCATAGAGATGAAAACATATTTATGATCCATTATGCGGTGTTTTCTGGACGAATGGAAAATTCTCAAAGTAACATAGCTTGGATTCGAAAACTTTATGGTTACATGGCTAGGTATGTGTCAAAATCACCTAGAGCTGCTTATTTCAACTATAGAGATCTTGATTTGGGAGTGAACAATAAAGGAAATTACACAAGTTATGCACAAGCAAGAATTTGGGGAGTGAAATATTTCAAGAACAACTTTGATAGATTGGTGAAAATCAAGACAAAAATTGATCCAACAAATTTGTTTAGGAATGAACAAAGTATTCCTCCTCTATTATTATCGTAAGCTTAGTAGTAATTAATTTATGTACTCTACAATAAATTCATACAAGAAGTTGTGTATCTATTTTTTTCTATCTTTCGTGTTTGACAATCCACAATAGTACTCATTGAAAGTCAATTTGGGTTAAGGTCAATGCGGACGTAATTTTAAAACTATAATACGTTAAAATGCAATTTTTTTTAAAAATCTGTTTTGGATTAATTAAATTATTATGTTCAATAAGATGATACTCAATTTTAATGTTTGATAGCATATTCTGATATCAAATATGTACAAATAACAAAAATTATTTTATAAAAATACATAAAATTTCTGTACTTGGCCGCGTAACTTACTTTAGCACTTTAGCTTTACGGGTAATTATTTACTCCCCTAATCGTGTTTCAAGTGAATTTAATATCCCCTTCTAAGTCTAAAATAATACTTGTAAAGGTAGGTGAGCTATACGCACCTCCAAGTGTCAAAAAATTATTTTTATACATTTTTAAAAATAAAAAAATCACCCACCCCAACCTTCATCGTCCCTCAAATTTCAACAACATAGATTTCACAAAGTCCACCACAATTCACTAACTACTCCTCACCATGTTCCTCCATTTCCGCCGCCATCAAAGTCACACCGTTACCACCACTACCTACACCATTACCGCAACCATCAAGTCCACAATACCCATCACCGATAACAACATCATCATCCGCCATCAATTCTACAATACTCCTCACCAACGATTGTATCGCCTCCGTCACCATTAATTTCATACTTCTTAACAGCACCACCATTGAAATCAACTCCAAAAATACCACCTCATCCCACGCCATTGCTGTCAATTTCAAAATACATCAATATCCATCACAAACAGCAACGATGTCAACATAAACATCTGAAAACAAATTTATAATAAAATTGAAGAATAGTGAGAGAAGATTGAAGTAGTGGTGAGAATGAAAACGTGTGCAGGTAATCAGATCCGCCACAAACACCACATCGAAATGAATGCGGATGGTTTTACGCAATACCCATCATCAACTCCACAGTAATCACCACAAACACCATCAATATGAACAATTTTATTTACTCATGAACTGAATACCCGCCTCAGAGTGTTAAGGTATAGTACTTCCGCTCTCTTTAACCACGCAATAGACACCTCTCGCCAGCTTTCTGTCCTTTCCAAGGAAATCAAAATATTTTTTTTTCATTTTTAATTTTTGTGGAATAATCGAAGAAGTGGGTGGGGATGGAGGAAGAGGAAGGAAAAATGGTTGCTTTGATGGTGGCAATACAGTGGTTTTGTGAATAAGATGAAGGGTGGAGAGCGAGCGAAATGAAAAAAATTAATATTTACGAAACAATTTATATTTACGGCACATTAAATTTGAAAATTAATGTAGGAGTATGGAAGAATATAAGGGAAATGAAGAAGGAAAGCAACGAATAAAGAAATTAGGAGGGAAATATGGCCGAATGACTATTTTTAATAATAAATGGTAATTAGGCTATATTAGGTAGAAAAAATATGATCCAATAGACAATTTTATTTAATTTTCCAAAATAATTTCATATATTTAAATAATCTTTCGAGATATTTACTCATAACAATTGACAATTACTTCAAAATATAAGAGTAGGCCTTTTGTAATTTGTGCAGTTTCTTGGACCACAATTACAAATCTTCAATATTACTATGTGTTCTCATTTTATATCTACTGGCATACCCATATTGTCCTAATGATGGTCACTCAAACACTTTTTTTTTGTTAAAAAATTGAATTGTCCAAAAAAAATAATACTTTTATGTATAAATAAAATCAACTTTTTAAAAGTATATGTTAAAGTTTTAAATATACTTAATAAAATTTCTAACTTCACTTCATTTTATTTATGTGGTCCGCAAAGATAAGTATAATATGGGTAGAAATTTATCATAATATTTTTCCGTCCGATAGCGTGCAAGAAAATTCTTAGCTTCTTTATCCATATTTATCATCTAAAAGTCAAAGTAGATTTGGTCAATGATAATGTTGGGACTACATATAGGAAGTTTGACGGTAAACCCCATAAATTTTCATAAATTACAACTTTGAAAAATCAAGTTGGACAAACGTTTACGGTTTATTTATTTGTTCCAATCTATTGGACCTTCGATTAAATTTGAATCGCGCAGTATGAAAATCATTCAAGAGTGGGGCTCTCAATACGATTTTCTCCATACCCAATATTCAAACTTGAAACTTCTGATTAAGAATAAAATAGTCTCACTACTGCACCACAACTTATATTGTTAATAACGTTTTCGTTGATGACCAGAGTATTTGTGTAATATTTATGTTTCAATAATGCAGAGGAAATGTCAAGCTTTTGTACACAAATTTCTTTATTAAGAGCGACATATATAATATATTGATAATCAAATCAAAGTAGGTTATTATAATCAATCTAGAAATTATGTAAGATTTCAAAATAGGAGAAAAAGATTTTATCTACTTAGTTTTATCAATCGTTATCAATGATATGAATAATTATACTATTAATCCGTGTTTTAAAAGACTCTTCTGGGACTCGGCTCGGGGCTCGTCCTGGGGCGGGACTCTAGCAAAATGCCTCAAGATTCAAGTGTGGGACTTAGTTCTACAAGACTTACGTCCTAAGCACCCGACTGTACACCCTAAGCACGCCCAACGTCCAACGCTCGGGACTCGCCTAACAGATCTTACACAAATTATGTGTTAAATTCTTTAATTAACATTGTTGACCCTCATAATTTTTGAATAAATAAATGATACGTAACTTTTTAATCTATAAATACAAAAAAGATTGAGAGTAACTCAAACAACAAATGTAGTATCACATATTTACTATTTGGTAATACTATGAAGGTAATTATATATTACGTAACATTTTTCGTAAAAATATGTAGCGAAATTTTACTTTTTCACTTATCATTGGTCTTCATGGTTTTATCATATGTCTCAAAATTATCATAGTTTATTTAACTATTTGAAAGTAATTTTATTTCTATTCATGAAAGAGTGATGTTTATTTCTCAAATAGTGATTATAATACTTCTTTTCTTTTTTATAAATTATCAATACTTATCTCAAATAAAAATCATAATATAATTTCTATATATTATATGTTTTTCATAAAAAAATTATTTGTAAAATCATTGAAAGGAATTTAATTAGTAGTAAAACTATAAAATTGAATATACATGAGACTACGCCCCGTAGATCCATGAGACTTATGCCCTGTGTCTCGGGGCTTACGCCTCGCTCCGTATTGTATAAAACGCCTCGCCTCACGCCCCGCCTTTTAAAACACTGCTATTAATGTTATGTACGAGCATAATATAAAAATAAAAATTAATAGTATTCCACATTAGCCATGAGAAAACGTGTGCATCTAATTTTATACTAATAAACATGACAATTGACTAATCTTTGGAATATATATATATATTTCTTGCACGAAAAAACAAATAATTGCATGTAGAGTTCAATTTTGCTTTTTAAACCTAAGAAAGAAAATTCTACCACGGATTAGGAAATGTTTTACGATAAAAGTTAGGTGAAGACATAATTTAAAAATTAATTTTCATTTTTATTTATCAAATTTAACCTATTAAGGAAAGACAAGTAGTAGTTTTTTCCCCAAGATCTAACACTAAACTAATTTACATAGATATCGAAATAAACTACACATATAAATCGTTATTTTTTAAGAATCGTGCAAAAGTCAAAAATATGAACTAAGAAGAAATATTATTCTATACCACGTGGTCTTAGGGTTTGAAACTAAGATCCTTTGATTTCTCCTTAGCTAAATCTATAAATAGGAGTTGTTAGTTTCCATTTTTCCAACATCAAAAATTGCAACAACAAACCATCATGATTACTTTCAACAACTTAACAATCTTTTTCTTTCTCTCAATTTGCCTAATTTCATCATCATGGGCTAACAAAACTCATGATGACTTTCTTAAATGCCTTTCTCACAAAATTATGAACTCAAACTCAAAATCACAAGTTATCTACACTCCTAAAAACTCATCCTATTCCACCCTTTATAACTCTTTTTCAAGTAATCTAAGGATAACTTCCGATTTCAAACCATCAATTATTTTCACTCCTAATGATGAATCTCAAATCCAGGCAGCTATACATTGCTCCAAGAAACATGGTCTACAAATTAGAATTCGAAGCGGTGGACATGATTATGAGGGACTTTCATACATTTCTGAAACCCCTTTTGTTATAATTGATCTTAGAAACCTAAGATCAATATCCATTGATACCAAAAAAAAGACTGCTTGGATTCAAGCTGGCGCGACCCTAGGGCAAATTTACTATAGAATCGCTGAGAAAAGTAAAAAATTAGCCTTTGTTGCTGGGGTTTGCCCTACTGTTGGTGTTGGTGGACACTTTAGTGGTGGAGGGTATGGTATGATGTCGCGAAAATTTGGTATTGCTGCTGATAACATCATTGATGCAAAATTAATTGATGCTAATGGACGTATCCAAGATCGAGATTCAATGGGTGAGGATCACTTTTGGGCTATTAGAGGAGGTGGTGGGACTAGTTTTGGTCTCATTATATCATGGAAAATAAAATTACTTGATATTCCAGAAAAAGTGACTGTATTCAACGTGACACGAACGTTGGAACAAAATGCAACTCAACTAGTCTACAAATGGCAACATATCGCGAACAAAGTTGATGACAATCTCCTCCTCAGGCTCTTCCTGAAGAGCAGTGAATCTCCAATCAGGCGTGGACAAAGGAATGTCCACGCCTTTTTCACTACAATGTTCGTTGGAGGAGTAGATAAACTCCTCCACGAAATGAAAGATAGGTTCCCGGAACTAGGGTTAGTGAAAGAGGATTGCATTGAGATGAGTTGGATCGAATCTATACTCTTCTTTGCTGGTTTCCCTAGGGGAACATCAATGGATGTGTTACTAAATTGGAATAACAGCGCAACTGATCAAAAATATTATTTCAAAGGGAAATCAGACTATGTCCAAAGACCAATTTCTATTAATGGTCTTGAAGGTATTTGGAAACTATTCAACCAAGTAGGCGAAAACTCCGCTGAATTACAATTTAGTCCCTATGGAGGAAAGTTGAGTGAGATATCAGAATCTGAAACTCCTTTTCCTCATAGAAATGGAAACATATTTATGATCCATTATGCGGTGTTTTCTGGAGGAATGGAAAATTCTCAAAGTAGCATAGCTTGGATTCGAAAACTTTATGGATACATGGCTAGGTATGTGTCAAAATCACCTAGAGCTTCGTATTTCAACTATAGAGATCTTGATTTGGGAGTGAACAACAAAGGAAACACAAGCTATGAACAAGCAAGAAATTGGGGAGTGAAATATTTCAAGAACAACTTTGATAGATTGGTGAAAATCAAGACTAAAATTGATCCAACAAATTTCTTTAAGAATGAACAAAGTATTCCTCCTCTATTATTATCGTAAGCTTAGTAGTAATGAATTTATGTATACTCTACAATAAATTGATACAAGAAGTTGTGTATCTATTTTTTCTTTCTTTTGTGTTTGACAATCCACAATAGTACTCATTGAAAGTCAATTTGGGTTAAGGTCTATGCGGACGTAATTTTAAAACTATTCATAATACGTTAAAAAGCATTTTTGTTTTAAAATCTGTTTTGGATTAATAAATTATTATCTTCAATAAGATGGCACTCAATTTTAATGTTTGATAGCATATTCTGATTTCAAATATGTACAACTAACAAAAATATTTTATAAAAAATACATTAAAAAAAAACTGAAGTTGGTCGCGTAACTTACTTTAGCACTTTAACTTTACGGGTAATTATTTACCCCCCTAATCGTGTTTCAAGTGAATTTAATATTCCCTCCGAAGTCTAGAACAACACTTGTAAAGGTAGGTAGGTGTAGACACGTAAATTGTAGAGGTAGTTTAATCACTAATAATACACTTGAACTTTCTAGTAATAGGTAAAAAAATATTAAAATATATGACCCGTTTCAAAGGTCGGTTTCAATTAAGAATGTGGTTACACATCTTTCTTTGAAACACTTAAAAGAAACTCAAGGATGTGGTGACGCACCTTGATCAAATTATTTTAATAATTATTTTTTGTTATTCAAACCAAGATGTGTAAATTGAGATTATTAGGTGTGATGAACTTGAGAGGGGAACACATTTATGTCTCCAAAAATGTCAAGATCGAGAATTCAGTTATGCATCCGTTTAAGAATAATAAAAATTCAACAATTACAAACAAGCGAACCACGACATATAGACACAAATTATCCAAAAATATATCAAGATAAGTATAAATTAATAAAAGCGACTGTGCTAAAACCACGGGACTCGAGAGTGCCTAATACCTTTCCCTCGTTCAACAGAATTCCTTACGTGAATTTCTGGTTCGCATGCTATTCAAAGAGATAATTCCTTTCGATTAGGGATTAAACAAAAAGATGACTTGAAACATCATAAGTCAATTCCAAGTGCCGATTCTAAAAAAATCAAAATAATCCTTAAATCAATACAGTCACTTTAATTGGAAAAACCCTTCCTCCGTGCGCGAAAAGGAGTGTGACAGTAGGTGTGCTACACACACCTCCAAGTGTCAAAAAATTATTTTTATACATTTTTAAAAATAAAAAAACCACCCACCCCAACCTTCATCGTCCCTCACAATTCCACCAACATAGATTTCACAAAGTTTACCACAATTCCCTAACTACTCCTCACTATGTTCCTCCATTGCCGCCGCCTTCAAATTCACAACGTTACCACCACTACCTACACCATTACCGCAACCATCAAGTCCACATACGCATCACCGATAACATCATCAGCCGCCATCAATTCTACAATACTCTCCGTCACCATTAATTTCATATTTCTTAACAACACCATCATTGAAATCAACTCCAGAATACCACCCCATCCCACGCCATTTGCTGTCAATTTCAAAATACATCAATACCCATCACAAACAGCAACGATGTCAACATAATTTTGGCATAATAAACATCTGAAACAAATTTATAATAAAATTGAAGAATAGTGAGAGAAGATTGAAGTAGTGGTGAGAATGAAAACGTGTGCAGGTAATCAGATCCGCCACAAACACCACATCGAAATGAATACTGATGGTTTTACGCAATACCCGTCATCAACTCCACAGTAATCACCACAAACACCATCGGTATGAACAATTTTATTTCCTCATGAACTGAACACCCGCCTCAGAGTGTTAAGGTATAGTACTTTTGCTCTCTTTAACCATGCAATAGACACCTCCGATCAGCTTTCTGTCATTTCCAAGTAAATCAGCATGTTTTTTTCATTTTTTATTTTGGTGGAATAATTGAAGAGTTGGGTACTGGGGGTGGAGGAAGAGGAAGGAGAAATGGTTGCTTTGATGGTGGCAATACATTGATTTTGTGAACAAGATGAAGGGTGGAGAGTGAGCGAAATGAAAAAATAAATTTAATTGGAATTTGGTCAGTTTTTAATTATTTTTTCGCCTTTTCACGCGAGTTTAGGAGAGTGATAACACTTTTCTTGTCATATCATCAATTAAGAAGGTATTAAATTCACTTGAAATGAGTTAAGTTGGTAAATAATTACACGTAAATTTAAAGTGCTAAAGTAAATTTTGCGGATAAGTCCTGGGTTTTTTTTATGTATTTTCTCATTATTTTATAATCATTTTATATGCATGTAATGTATCAACATGTATATAGTGTATTGCTATTGAATACATAATGTATAATTGCCTATAGATCACGTAAAATTATGTATTAGAGATGTATATACATCTAGATACATTGTTGATACAATAAAGTATTACATTGCAATTTTTTTGTTTAATATAATCTCAATCAACTCAAATCTCCTAGAGATAGTTTCAAATTTTAGATATAAGCTTCTCTCTATGTTTTAAGTCTTTTAATATATTATTCATCCGAAACAATTCATATTTACGGCACATTAAATTTGAAAATTAATGTAGGAGTATGGAAGAATATAAGGGAAATGAAGAAGAAAAGCAACGAATAAAGAAATTAGAAAGGATGGAAATATGGCAGAATGACTATTTCTAATAATAAATGATAATTAGGCTATATTAGGTCAAAAAAAATTGATCCAATAGACAATTTTGCTTAATTTTACAAAATAATTTCATATAGTTGAATAATCTTTCGAGATATTTACTCATGACAATTGACAATTACTTCAAAATATAAGAGTAGGCCTTTTGTAATTTGTGCAGTTTCTTGGACCACAATTACAAATCTTCAATATTACTATATGTTCTCATTTTATATCTAGTGGCATACCCATATTGTCCTAATGATGGTCACTAAAACACTTTTTTTTGTTAAAAAATTGAATTGTCCATAAAAAATAATACTTTTATGTATAAATAAAATCAACTTTTTAGAAGTATATGTTAAAGTTTTAAATATACTTAATAAAATTTCTAACTTCACCTCATTTTATTTCTGTGGTCTGCAAAGATAAGTATAATATGTGTAGAAATTTATCATAATATTTTTCCGTCCGATAGCGTCTAAGAAAATTCTTAGCTTCTTTGTCCATATTTACCATCTAAAAGTCAAAGTAGATTTGGTCAATGATAATTTTGGGACTACATATAGGAAGTTTGACGGTAAACCCCATAAATTTTCATAAATTACAACTTTGAAAAATCAAGTTGGACAAACGTTTACGCTTTTTTTATTTGTTCCAATCTATTGGACCTTCGATTAAATTTGAATCGCGCAGTATGAAAATCATTCGAGGGTGGCGCTCTCAATACGATTTTCTCCATACCCAATATTCAAATTTGAAGCTTCTGATTAAGAATAAAATAGTCTCACTACTGCACCACAACTCATATTGTTAATAACGTTTTTGTTGATGACCAGAGTATTCGTGTAATATTTATGTTTCAATAATGCAGAGGAAATGTCAAGCTTTTGTACACAAATTTCTTTATTAAGAGCGACATATATAATATATTGATAATCAAATCAAAGTAGGTTATTATAATAAAATCTAGAAATTATGTAAGATTTCAAAATAGGAGAAGAAGATTTTATCTAGTTAGTTTTATCAATTGTTATCAATGATATGAATAATTATACTATTAATGTTATGTACGAGCATAATATAAAAATAAAAACTAATAATATTCCACATTAGCCATGAGGAAACGTGTGCATCTAATTTTATACTAATAAACATGACAATTGACTAATCTTTGGAATATATATATATATTTCTTGCACGAAAAAACAAATAATTGCATGTAGAGTTCAATTTTGCTTTTTAAACCTAATAAAAGAAAATTCTACCACGGATTAGGAAATGTTTTACGATTAAAGTTAGGTGAAGACATATATAAAAATATATTTTCACTTTTATTTATCAGATTTAACCTATTAAGGAAAGACAAGTAGTAGTTTTTTCCCCAAGATCTAACACTAAACTAATTTACATAGGTATCAAAATAAACTACACATATAAATCATTATTCTTTAAGAATCGTGCAAAAGACAAAAATATGAACAAAGAAGAAATATTATTCTATACCACGTGGTCTTAGGGTTTGAAACTAAGATCCTTTGATTTCTCCTTAGCTAAATCTATAAATAGGAGTTGTTAGTTTCCATTTTTCCAACATCAAAAATTGCAACAACAAACCATCATGATTACTTTCAACAACTTAACAATCTTTTTCTTTCTCTCAATTTGCCTAATTTCATCATCATGGGCTAACAAAACTCATGATGACTTTCTTAAATGCCTTTCTCACAAAATTATGAACTCAAACTCAAAATCACAAGTTATCTACACTCCTAAAAACTCATCCTATTCCACCCTTTATAACTCTTTTTCAAGTAATCTAAGGATAACTTCCGATTTCAAACCATCAATTATTTTCACTCCTAATGATGAATCTCAAATCCAGGCAGCTATACATTGCTCCAAGAAACATGGTCTACAAATTAGAATTCGAAGCGGTGGACATGATTATGAGGGACTTTCATACATTTCTGAAACCCCTTTTGTCATAATTGATCTTAGAAACCTAAGATCTATATCCATAGATACTGAAGACAAGACTGCTTGGATTCAAGCTGGCGCGAGACTAGGGGAAGTTTACTATAGAATCGCTGAGAAAAGTAAAAAATTAGCCTTTGTTGCTGGGGTTTGCCCTACAGTTGGTGTTGGTGGACACTTTAGTGGTGGAGGGTATGGTATGATGTCACGAAAATTCGGTATTGCTGCTGATAACATCATTGATGCAAAATTAATTGATGCTAATGGACGTATCCATGATCGAAAATCAATGGGTGAGGATCTTTTTTGGGCTATTAGAGGAGGTGGAGGGACTAGTTTTGGTCTCATTATCTCATGGAAGGTGAAATTACTTGATATTCCAGAAAAGGTTACTGTATTCAATGTGACACGAACGTTGGAACAAAATGCAACTCAACTAGTCTACAAATGGCAACATATCGCGGACAAAGTTGATGACAATCTCCTCCTCAGGCTCTTCCTGAGGAGTAGTGAATCTCCAATCAGGCGTGGACAGAGGACTGTCCACGCCTTTTTTACTACAATGTTCGTTGGAGGAGTAGATGAACTCCTCCACGAAATGCAAGATAAGTTCCCGGAGCTAGGGTTAGTGAAGGAAGATTGTATTGAGATGAGTTGGATTGAATCTATACTCTTCTTTGTGGGTTTCCCTAGGGGAACATCAATTGATGTGTTACTAGATTGGAATAACTCAACTTATCAATCAGGATTCTTCAAAGGGAAATCAGACTATGTCCAACGTCCAATTTCTATAAATGGTCTTGAAGGTATATGGAAACTATTCAACCAAGTAGGCGAAAACTCGGCTGAATTACAATTAAGTCCCTATGGAGGAAAGTTGAGTGAGATATCGGAATCTGAAACACCTTTCCCTCATAGAGATGGAAACATATTCATGATCCATTATGGGGTGAATTGGGGTGAAATGGAAAGTTCTAATAAGCATATATCTTGGATTCGAAACCTTTATGGATATATGGCTAGGTATGTGTCAAAATCACCTAGAGCTGCATATTTCAACTATAGAGATCTTGATTTGGGAGTGAACAACAAAGGAAACACAAGCTATGCACAAGCAAGAATTTGGGGAGTGAAATATTTCAAGAACAACTTTGATAGATTGGTGAAAATCAAGACTAAAATTGATCCAACAAATTTCTTTAGGAATGAACAAAGTATTCCTCCTCTATTATCTTAAGCTTAGTATGGTACTAATATTTCATTTATGCACTCTACAAATAAGGCTTATCATATATAGTAGTTCTTTTATGTATATATACTATATACTATAGTACTGAAAAATAAATGTAGCCAGGATGCGTTCCAAAGATATTGTGTAAGATATATTATTGTTTGATTTGTAATAAATATTCTATGTATTAAATGTTCTATCTTGATGTTAGAATTCGTGGGCTTGTTAAATTTCTCCTCTCTTGTCATTAAAAGATAATCATTTGTTTACCATTGAAGATCGAATAATAAATCATAATTCTAATAGTAACTTTTTACTTGGCATCTTTTTCTGTTTGAGGTTAAGGTAGAATAAACTTGATTTAATTTACATAAAAATTATCAATAAATCATATTTGGAAGGGAAAAAAAAAAAAAAAAAAGACACTATCTACTTATTTAGTCTTCTTTTCAACATAAATGCCATCTGGATAAATGCATCTATTGCTTAGGACCTAATCAATAAGGGTCTGGAGAGCCCACCTAATAATTGGTGATTAGGGTAGTAATTACACTGTCTAATAATACATCGACATGTTTGGTCGCCTTAAATGTAATTACACATATCCTGTTAGGATGTCATAGTGTAATTACACATGTTCTGTTTGGATTCACAATTGAAATCATAAAATTATATTGAAATTTAAAAATAAAAATTAATTATTTAAAACTTGCATGTACTAGACAAATAAGAAACTTTATAAATGATTTTAAATTAAATATTTAAGATATATATTATTTTTTGAAAATATATTAATTAATAAGCATATGTTCTTAACTAATATTATAAAAAAATAATTGATTTATATTTTGCAAATTAATATATTTCAACTGAATTGATAATAAAAATTAAAGATATGAAGTTTCTACAGACATCGTGAAATACATGTTTGATAAAAAAAATTAATATATAAATAAATAAAATATCATATATTATTAAAATATTTGACAAAAAGATAGTCTATCAAGTCTAATTAAAACATGACTTGCAATGTGAATTCAATATTATTAAAACAAATGAAACTGAAAAAATAACATAAATAAATTCAAAATAAAAAATTTAACGTAATACTCTTGTCGCAAATTTCAACATAGCATACATAAATATAATTTTTTTATTTTTTATTTTTTTTAAAAAACGTAAGTCTATATTTTACTTAATAATAAATTATATTTAATTTAAAAATAAGAATACTAATAAAATTATACTAATGAGAAATAAGTATGACATAAAGAAATAGATAATACGAAAAAATTGCATGATTTCACGTGAAGTAAGGTGAGAATGAAAAGAAAATGAATTATAATAATATAAATAAAAAATAAACTTAGAATAATAATTAAAAAAAAAAAATAATAGAAATAAAAAAATTAAAATATAAATAAAAAGAAGAAAATAAAAATATAATTACAGCATTTCCAACTACGAGAGGGTGGCTTTCCAAACAGACGATTTTCGCTATTTCAAAAATAAATTTAATGGAATAACAGCACAACAAATATGATATATAGCTACGACATCAAATTCGTCACTAATTTATTTAGGAATGAACGAAGTATTCCTCTCTATTATCTTTAAGCTTAAATAGCTGGTAATTTATATATGCACTCTGCAAAACCAAAGCCATCACCGTTTGTTGTTGTTTTTGGTTGGTAATATCACCATTTGTCGTTGTCATTTGTACGTTTGAATTACATTTGCGCATTTGTTGTTCTCACCATTATTTCACTCTTTATACCTTTATTATACCTCGTAATCTATATAACTCCTGAGCCATCTATCTTGTCCTATTTACTACCCCATATCTTACCATTCATTACTAGAAAAACTTACTCAACTATAAATAGTGGTAGTCTTCATGGAGTTCAAGCGTGTCCACGCCTTTTTCCAAAACCATGTTCGTTGGAGGAGAGGATGAACTCCTTCACCAAGTGCAAAAAGAGGTTCCCGGAACTAGGTTAGTGAAAACATTCAAAAAAAAATTGATTGATAAATAATTCAAATTTCGTATAAACTACAATTCCTTGTATCAAACAACTAGGCAGGGTGTTCCTTGTACTGTTAGTGTCCATTATCGGTATCTTTTACCTTTCTCTTCATCCCGCCTTTCCCTGCTCGCTTAGGTGCCTGCAATCAAAGAAGAAAAGATCAAACACCAAGCCGCCAACGTTGCCCATAATATAGCCAAGAACACAAATTATCTAAGGATTGTAGTTCATATATATGATCATTCCCTTCGGTAACCTACATCCTGTTCAAGACCTATTTCCTTGTTTGATCGTGTGGAACGTATTGACTACACAAGTAATCTCAGATCATATCTATATGAATAAGCAGAACTTCATCGATAACCTCTGACAAGTATTAAGAAGAGAGACATAATACAGTAATACCTAACCCCAAAATCGACAAGTATACTGTTCCTTAACCAACCAAGGAAGACATTCGATCATAGCATCATGTTGACAAGACTCGAGTAGTAGAACTTGCTAGTTCAATTTCTAGTGGTACACAGACAAAACATGAATGTATAACCAACACATACAGCTTAGTGCAAGTAGAGGTTGGAGAGGTATACATACCTCAGCAGAAAATGTTTTAAGAGGGTCTCTGCTTCTTTTGAACCTTCCCTTTGATCCTTTGCCACGAGATGGATTAGTATTGCCCATTGCAGCTCTGGCCAGCTTCACAATCTTGCTAGCTTCTTGTGTTGTTGGATCCAATAGGTAGTCAGGTACATCACGTAGGTGTGCGGCAGGTGCTTTCTTACTTAACATCTTATCATGCTTCAAAAGATCTGCCAGAACATTTGAATATAATGAGACCTACAATGTTCACTCAAAGTACATCCCACAAACTAAAGCTTAATTACCTAAGTCTTTTGGATTATCTTGAAAATGAGCCTTCAATCTGGATAATACAAGCGGAAAAAGTAGTTAATACATATTACAAGTCAAGCACAGCAAAATACAATCATTGAAAAATAAAAAATCAGTAACCAGAGGCTCGGAAAGTGCCTCCTAACAGAGAGGTGAAGAATAATAATAAACAAATAACTATATGAAAGCAAACTATTAATCTACAAAATAACTATATGACAAATATTTTAACTTCTTCCCAAAGGTATAGTTTACTCCAGCTTCAACATATTATGAGACATCCAAATCATTTGATAACGTATCGAGTCATTCAAATCTTGAATTTCCATGCAAAGAAATCTGAATTAATTTTCAGCAGATGTGCATCATACATTCGAGAGTGAGTAACAATTGTACCATCAAACCACTCCTTTTTAACTGAAAGAACTTCAATTTGAGTGATGTCTGAATCAGAACAATTAGGCTGTCATCACATTTCTAAACAACTTAAAGTGATGAACAATGGGAAGGCCCTTAACTCCTTATCAAAAAACGAATGGGATGAGGAGGACAATAACACCTAGATTGGATGGAAACATGACAATTATTCTTGGACAGAAACTGAGCTATATTTTCAGTAATTGTCAGAAATAAGCCCAATAATATGTGACCAATGAAAAAAGGAAAATAAGTTATTCAAAGAAGAAGAAAAAATAAAAAGAGTAGCTTACTTTTGAGAATTAAGAATTTCATTCCTCAGATCCTGAGCCCGTGATTCTCTTACTGCAATTTTTGTAACACTCCTTCCAACATCCTATATAAAAGATGGCAGTCAAGCTATCTAAGACTCCCAAAACAAAGAAATTGGCAGGAGTGCACCAGTATACAGTTCAAGTTTACTGTTTTTCCATAAATATATATGTATATCTTTACTTCCTTTTGTCCGGGTGATGGCAGCGAATTAGATGGGCTTGCAGTAAACCAACTTCTTAAAAGTAGTCACACGAGTTAATTTTACAGCATGGATCTTCTTGTATAGTTAAAGCATATGCTTGTGCATCAAGAGGTTGACAAAAATATGGACTTATTAATAATCTGTTGATTTACAGATTGGTGATCTGGACATACAACTCCAATTTATTCAAAATTAACCAATGAAGCTCACTTTTTAAACGCTCTATACAACTGAATGTAACATCTAAATATTTGTCTGTTTCTTTTCACAAAAAGCATACTCGAGATAGTTAAATCAGGAAGCATTATTTACCTATGTAAGACACTCACTTGATAACCTTAACTTCACAAAGTTCACTGCGACTGGGACTAGGTGACACTCCTAACTCTGCTAGGCTCCCAATAGATACTTATCACACAATGACTATTGTACTGTCTTTTAATAGAAATATAATTGATGAAAGTTTTACCTCAGCTCGGTAACGCAAAGACTCTACTGCATTTTTACTCAGCAATGGGAATGGAGCAATAAACTGTGACACCTTGTCTTCATTTTCCCCCAGTAAAGATTTAACCTCTTCAAATATTTCTGTCTCTTCATCAGAAACCTATAACAAAACAAAGACATGGTCATAAAGGCAGAAAAAAACATAGTTTTCTACAATATTCGTCAGAAGAGAATTCATAGGAAAGGAAGAATAAGTAATGTTAGAGATTTATAAAACAAATTCCCCAGCCTATGATCTACAAAGTCATGCCTCTCTCAAATGAAAAACAAATTCAGAGAGTAGATGAAATAAGAACTTTGGGTAATTTTTTAATGCCAAGAGCGAAATTTTATGAATCAGCAGTTCAACACTTAAAAACCAGACAACATTAGAACACGTAACCTATAATCCAATAAGTAGTCAACTAAATTATATGCAAGCAATCACAATTGTACATCAATGACCTCAGACATGTCTTCAAAGTACTCACAAGAGAGACAGATGCTCCAGTATTATATGCTCTTCCAGTACGTCCAATTCGATGTACATAGCCTGCAGCTGTTTGAGGCATCTCATAATTTATCACCTGTTCAAAATAAACCATAAAGAGAATATGGAGTATTAGGTCTACGCAAAATCCAGAACTTCTATTCAGACTTGGTTGTATATCCTGTATCACTGAATGGCTCAACGGGAAATGATAAAAGAAAAAGAAAATCAGCTGCCAAATGGAGGACAACATTCCATAACGAACACGACGAACTTACAGTATGCACATTTTTGAAGTCTATCCCTCTGACCACACCAAACTCTGCATCCAATTTAGGCTTTCGATGTTTTTTTGATTTTTTTCGCTCACTGCCATTTTGATCATCAACCTGTTCCTTTCCTTCTGTTTGACTTACATCAGTCGCAATCAAGTAATCAAATAGCCCAGCATTAAATTCCTGATAAGAAGAAGAAAATTATGAGAATACTAGACTTCACAAGAAGGGTTTAACAATAACAAAAGTCATACAACAGGTGTGCATTTCTTGGCATTCTACACTCATATGACAGACCTCAAGGATGTGTAGACGAGAACTCTGAGGCAGCTCGGCATTTAACACAGCAGACTTGATCCCGAACTGCAAAAGAATAACCCAGATTTCAAAAATACTATCAGGAACACCTCAGGCAGGCAGTAAGTATAGCATCGGATACATAGACCAATAACCTATAAGCACCCAGAAGATTACAGGTCATAAATGTAGCCTTATAGATGATAGTTAATATAGAGACCTGCAGCCAGTTTGGCCAAGCTTTTGGGAACGCTAAAAGTGCTTATCTTTAAAAATAGAGGTGTTTGGCCAAGCTTTTAGGGAGAAAACAAGTGCGTTCCTAATGCTAAAGAAGTTCTCTTTTTTTTTTTAAACCAAAAGTACTTTTTTGAATGAGAAAATACACTTGGAAGAACTTTCTGAAAGCTTGGCCAAACACTAGCTGCTGACCAGAAGTGCTTTCAAATTGATTAACCTAATACAAACTGCTTCTCACCAAAAGTAGTTTTTTGAGAAGCACTTCTCAAAATAAGCTGATTTTAGAATATTGGCCAAACAGGCTGCTATTGGGTTTTGTACAAGCCAAAGCTACACTTCTGCACATCCAGCCGATCCACGACTCCCAATAACTTTCAACTAGATTGAGCACAAACAAACAAAAAGCACTCCCACAAAAAGCACTCCATCTATAGGCTGCACCATCTAGTCATCTACATAGACTGGGAGGTATAACAGAACTAACTTCAACAATTCCTAAAGCTGTGCTTTAAAAAAAAGTAATAACATAAAAATTTATAATTAAAAATAAGAGAAGAACAAAGAAGTTTCAAGTGGCAAAGATGTTTTGGTGCTTGTAATAGAGGTATTCATAAGATACATATGACATTTACATAGTACAACATTTATAAATTGATCACATGTCCTATGATAATTAGTGACATCATGTACATGGATGTACCTGCTCAAAGAATAGTTTGAGTCTAAAACTCATGTCAATTGAATTTGTAAATATCAAGACTTTTTTCTGAACCAACTCAAGCTTCAAGAGGGCAAGGATATGGACAAGCTTATCGCGAGCAG
>JAJJBR010001097.1:0-131354 GCA_022817965.1 Solanum lycopersicoides
TGAAGAGGCATAAAGGATGGTCTTTTCATGTCTTATCTATGGAAGTCTTGAGAATGACTCTAGTTAGGGAAGATGTTTTGTGTTGTAGACATGATCTAATCCTTAGGTAGTCTTAAGGACTATTCAGGTAATCTTGAAGTGGTCAATCATGGAAGTTAACTTCTTGATTTACTTAAGTAGGTCTTTTGATAGCCTTTGGAAGGAGAATGTCATATCATCTATGTGTTGGTGTGTTTAGTGAGAATGATTCTATCCTAGGGAGTCTATAGGATCTCTTGAGTGTGTGTGTAAGGAATTGTATGGGCAGTTGCTTCAAAACTCACTCAAGTGAGACTTAGAATTCACCTTTGGTAGAAGAATCTTACATTTATGTTTACGATGCTTGTGTGTATGTGACTCATTATAGGTAATCTTGAGGTCCATTTAGGCACATCTATGGAGGGTGTATGGGCGGTCTCTCTTTGTGTGACTTAAGTGAATCTTCGGATAACTTTTAGTGAGGAAATTACATGCTAGGAAGTGTAAAAAGGGAAGACAAGAGAATTCACTGTAACAGTGAAGAACTTCACTGTACAGCGAATTGAACTCACTGTAATCTGAGTTCTAAAAATGTAATTTTTGGTCAAATGTTTTCTTATGTGATTCTAAGTTGATAAATGTTACTCTTATGATTTTAATATGATTTCCAAATGAAAATATGCATATTTTCAATAAATGTCCGCTTTTATGATTTTTATGCATAAGCCATACTTAGTACATATGGTTGTACTAATTCCATGCTTTATTTCTATATAGTTCTTGGTAGGTGAAGAGCTTTGGGAAGAAGACTTGGACTAGGAGATCATTCAAGAAGAGTTTGAAGTATGCCCTCACTTGACTCGAGGTCATATATGTCATTTTATGTTTCGTTTTATGATGTTTTGTAATAGACTATATAGTAATATGTTTTGAAATTCGTAAGGGCCGTGTACCAAGTATTCTTGTGTCTTAAGATGATGATTCGAGACTTAGAATTTCCTATTACTATGTATATGAAAGAGTTTTAAGACTATGTTATTGTTTTTATGAAAAGTTTTAATTCCGCACTACTTTTCATTATGTATATGGGATGGATGATATGATAGGCTTGTATGACACCTCCGAGAGGTCGAATACGCCGGTCGCAATCCAATATTGCACCTTAATCTTCTAGGGTGTGGTTTCGAGATGTAACAAAACCGGGGTACCCCATGGAGAAATACTAGGTCTAATGAAGCCTTTGTCTAGTAGATCTTTGAGTTGACCCTTCAACTCTTTCAATTCGGTCGGAGCCATCCGATAAGGAGGAATTGAAATGGGATTTGTATCCGGTAATAAGTCGATACCAAAATCAATTTCCCGTTCGGGAGAAATACCGGGAAGATCATTAGGAAAGACCTCCGAAAATTCACTCACTACGGGGACCAACTCAATGGGAGTAATTTCGGAGTCTAAATCTTGGACCCTTACTACATCGTATAAGCATCCTTTTGAGAACATTTTGCATGCTTTTAAATAAGAGATGATACCCCCTCTAGGAATAGAATTTCCCCCCTTCCACTCTACAATGGGCTCATTTGGAAAGTTAAACTTCACCACCCTCGTTCTACAATCAATAGAGGCAAAGCAAACATTCAACCAATCCATACCCAAAATGACATCAAAATCAAGCATATCAAGTTCTACTAGTTCAACATAAGAAACTCTATTGGGCAACATTATTGGACAATTTCTATGCACCCTTTTTGCAACAACGACTCACCCACCGGGGTAGACACTATAAAAGGTTCATGCAAAATATCGGGCAAAATGTCAAACTTTTTAGCTACTAGAGGGGTAACAAATGATAAAGTAGCACCGGGATTAAGTAAGGCATATAAATCAATTGAGAAGACCTTCAACATACCAATCACCAAGTCGGGAGAAGTCTCTTGCTTACCCCTAGAGCGGAGAGCATAGAAGCGGTTATTCTTTTGAGTCTCATTTGAACAAATTGCTTGAGCTTGACAACTACCGTTTTCTTGACCCCTCACATTAGGGAAATCCCTAACCTTGTGCCAACTTTTACCACAACCAAAACAATTGTCCGTCCGCTTAAGATAATCACCATAGTGCTTCTTGCCACACTTTCCACAAGTTGGTTTCTCGGTTGGTGAACTAGTACCCTTTCCCTTTTTAGGCTAGGGTTAGACACCCTATCACCACTAGCCTTAGGGAACTTGGAAGGAACTTGATTAGAAACCCGCTTCATAAATCTAGACTTGTCTTGTATCTTAAGCCTATTCTTTGAGGAACCTCTATCAAAAGATCTTGCCCTCTTAGCATCTCTACTCTTCCTGTTAGACCTTGCCTCCTCTACATGTTTGGCATGCACCAAAAGATGAGAAATGTTCATGTTGTCATGTATAATAGCCTAATGACACTCTTTTTGCAAATCATCTGACACCCCCGTCACAAAATGGCTCATTTCATCTCTACGATCGAAAACCAAAGAAGGAGCATATTTTGACAATTTAGTGAATTTCAATGAGTATTCATGAACACTCATACCTCCTTGGCAAAGAATGATGTACTCCACCACCTTAGTTTCCCTCATCTCCCTAGGAAAGAACCGATCAAGAAAAGCCTTCTTGAAGATATCCCAAGTCACCGGACCACCCCTTAATGGCCTATTATCCCTCCATTGGACATACCATGCTTGAGACACATCCTTGAGTTGATAAGTGTCTAACTCAACCTTTCTCACTAGTAGACAACGCCATAGCCAAGAGTATCTTGTAGACTTCATCTAATAACTCTTGGGGGTCTTCTTCAACCTTGGACCCGTAGAAAGTAGGAGGATTCATCCGAGTGAAATCCCTTAGACGGGAGGCCATGGTAGCAACTTGTTGATGAGCTTGGGGTATAACCTCCCGATTAGCTTGGGACGACATGGCTTGGTCTTGAGCAGTGACGGCTTGTGCTTGGGCCATTTGCAAGAGAGTGTCCCTTATGTTCTCATATGTCAATGGAGGAGGATTCACCGGGGCTTGGTCTTCATTCTCACCTTCCTCAAGAGGAGGAACTTGATCACCACGGGGAGGAGCTCCCGCATTGGCAATCTTCTCTTCATGTCTTCGTGCCGCATTCCTTTGAGTGTTCATTTCCTATAATCACAACAATAGGATTAGATGCAAAAGCACACAATAAGTATACTCTAATGGAACGACATTGGATTTCCAAGAAAGTGAGAGTTTCCTAGGCATCACGTAAGTTCCTATTCATAAGTGTAGAGGGCTTCATAATTATGAATACAAACTTACATAGACGTGGTTGAGAGAGACATTGACTCAAAGATATTTCAACTTCATGCTCTGATACCAAGTTTTTAACATCCGGGTTTACCCCCTAGACGTAACTGGCGTCGTCGTCCTCTTTGAGGACTAAGACTGGCCTCTTAGTTTACATCATTACATTCATAGGTCAATTTTAGCAGAAAATTTAGAATTTTTCATTACTTCTACTTGGAGGTTTACATAGACCTCTACATACACATAACATACATATATATATCGAGTATACATAGACCTTTCGTATAGGAAGATTACTTAGTCTTCTACTTTTTTACACATACGTATATAACATAGACATAATAGTAATAATAGTCGTCTCATCTCATAACCATCTAATAAGAGTGTAAGAACTTGGGCATAACCCATACATCAAAGTAAAAATGCCTCACATGGGCTATACAATGTTTCATACTAAATGGAAAGAAAGAACCATAGAAGTTTTTAACTAAAAAGCAACTCCATAAGCTAGATAGTGGTATCGCCCTCGGAAATTGAGGACATACCCTACTTGGATGAATAAGAGATCCAAGCCTTCTTCAAGTCTCCTTCAAAGAACTTCAACGACCGGAACCTAAAATATTGGGGAAAAGAAGAAATGGGGTTAGTACGCCACTTTTACTAAGTATGAGACCATATGCACACATACTATAAAAACATGCTAAGAAAGAAGGACATGTCATAAAGTATGCACTTTTCATTTAAAAACCTTTATGCACATTCAACAAGACCATACCAATCAATAATGCATGTTCATTAAGTCATAGGCATGTACATCACAAGAACAACATCATCAAGTCTAGTCAAGTCAACCATGCATATCATATAATTAGATACATATTCAAGTAACTCTATCATCAAGTCATATTAACAACAAGCATGAATAAGAGTACATCTCAACATAACCAAAGCAAGTAAATTACCCATGAACCCCTATCAAGTCAACAAGTGCAATGACCAAGTAAAACCCCATAACCTTACTCAATGAGGTAACCCAACAAGAATCATCACTAGCATCCCACTTCACATAACATGGCATTTAGGTGTACATATAATCTTACTTTAATAATATAAACCAACACATATTCATAAGTGAACTAATCAACATATAGTATCAACAACGTGCAAGTTCATCATAAACATGTCATATAACATTATAAGCATAATCATACATAAGAACATCCTCCTAAGACTCCCCTCAAGTCTAACTAGTGCAATGCTTAGGTAGAGTCCCATACCCCTACCTATACTAAGCTAAACCCCTTAGATCATCTTAGTTAGAGTTCAATCCTTTAGTTCATTTTACCTTTGGGAACATCTTGCTTTAACCGACATAGACCACATGAGCTAAATATGGAATCTGGTGTCATAAAACCCTACACCGAAGGAAGGCGGACTACTTGCCAAGGTAGTACCAAAACATGAAACATAGCAACTACATGGATCCCCTAGCTAGTATTCCTATGGGGGCAACATACTTCAAGAACAAGGAGATATAGTTGGGACCCTCTTTATGCTACATGCATTGTAGTCTCCAATCTCAAGAGTACCTTAGTGATCCTACCTTCCCTATGTGGGAAGGGACACTCCTCACTCTATTTCACTCGGTGCTAAGCTAGAGTCCCTTTTTGAAATGTCTTTAAGACTTTATTACCAATCATAGCTTAGTTTATGTCATAGGGTCTACCCCTTGTATAATCATCATAATAATTAGCTCAATAAGAATTGCATTAGTATAAATCCTTTCATTACAATTCATAAAGGTGAGGTTAGCATATTAACATCTTCATATCATGATAAGGAACATTGTTAAATCATTCACCCTCCTTATAACATTTACATCTTAAGCCAACACCTCACAATCATAATCAAGACATTTCAATTCAACATCATACCACCCTATCAATCCATATACAAGGCATACTCCAATGCAACATCATGACTTAATCACAATTTAACCAAAATTTGAAGTAAAGTATAGAGATCATAAGACTTACCAAGTCTCCTTCATAGTTCATCATAAAGGTCTTTCCATAAACCCTCAAGTCAACCGAATTTGGGAATACATCTATAACGCCCCAAAATGAACTAAGGTGAACTAGAGCCTCGTGGTTGTTTCTTGAGTTTATTTTAAGTTAAACTGAGTTGGTTTAGTGTCCTTAGGAAGTGTGTGAATTTTGGTTAAG
The DNA here is from genome assembly GCA_022817965.1 of Solanum lycopersicoides. Taxonomy (NCBI): domain Eukaryota; kingdom Viridiplantae; phylum Streptophyta; class Magnoliopsida; order Solanales; family Solanaceae; genus Solanum; species Solanum lycopersicoides. Next base: position 5,534 of record JAJJBR010001097.1, read on the forward strand.
TTTGGAGTTCAATCGACCAAGAACGTCCATGAAGTTCGAAAGGTATACGTTAGAATGTACTTGTGTCTTGTTGTGTTTGGATCAGTTTTACATGTTTGTTTTCCTTCAAACTAAGCTGGGATGTTCCTAAGACCTAGACAACTTAGTTTAGGGGTTTAAAGTTCGGGCACAACCCCACCTAGGACCCACAAGAGGCCCTAGATGAAGGGCCCAAGACTTGGGCAAAATTGCCAAAAAGTAGTGGCCATCGACGACCCTAAGGACTGTCCGTTAATCCATCAACGGTCCGTCGACATAGGGCGTCAATTGTACCAGAAGGTCTTGGTGTACATGATACATGTTGGAGCTAAGTATCCACCAACGATACCCTACCAACGGTCTGTTGATGCACAAACGGTCCGTTTGTAAAGGTCTCGTCTGTGAGGGCCTGCGAGTCTGTGAAGTTGCTGCCAACTTGGGGTGTTTTATGTCAATACACACCAAGAATTTTAAGACCCTAGGTGGATAATTTTAGTGTTTTTAGTTTATATTGAAATAGATTTAAACCCTAGACCTAGACAAGACCCCTCACTTCTAAAATTCAAACTCTCTCTCTAAAGACAAACTCTCTCAAAGTCACCATTGAAGCCAAGACTCAAGGAGGGAAAGAAGGACTGGTTTGGACGTGTTTCTTCACCAAAATTAGTGGGTTTCCTTCTATTAAAGGTATGGTATCCATTCTTGAATATCTTTTCATTTAAGAAGCCAACTTCCAAAAAGGTTTTCAAAAGGGTTTCTAAACTCAAACTTCCTCTAACTTTGATTTCTAGTATGGGTCTTCTTGTATTTAAGTTCTAATGGTTTAAATGTATTTATATTGGTTTGAATTGATGTTTTGGATGTTAAAAATCCATGAAACTCTTGTTTAAGCATACTTCAACATTTGGTTTGAAAATGGGTTATGTGAGCAAGATTTGAGTAGGGTATGAACTTGAGTCTTCTTGTATTTGTCATTTTGGTGTAGCTACTGCCCTAAGTGCCTTAATATGGTGAAATATTGATAAATTGCTTATGAGTGATGCTGGTTTGATTTGACGTTGAGTTGCTTTCATTATATAGTTCTTATTATGAATTGATATTGAGTGGTATGGTCCATCTTATGGATGTCGGTGCTAATTGATGAACTTGATGTTATTTAGTATGTTTTGAATATGTAATCTTGAAGGTCTAATATGTGAAATGAAGAGATATTGTAAATGGGTCTTGTATTGTGTTTGGTGTAGCTTGAAATGCATGTTTGACCTAGTTTATGTCTAAATGAAGTATATGATTATGAGAAGTATGTAGAGTGTGTAAATTGATGAATCAAGGTTAAAGTATGTGTAGAACATGATGAGAATGAAATGATGCTTATATGCAAGGTCTGCACATGTACACACACACACTTTAAAGAATGTATTATGCTAGGTTGAGTAAAAAGGAGAATCTTGAGGTGGACACACTTCGTGAGTTGAGATGTAGTGTCTAGTATCAACCTCTCCATTCTTAGTGAGCTTTCTAAGATAGACTATTATGTTGAGAAATCCGTGGGGAGTTATGCGTAGCATCGAGCTGATATGAAGGGGAGGTGGATTACACTTCGTGAGGTGAGATGTTGTAATCCAAAGTACCTCTTGAGATGAGTACTCCTCGTTAGTAGGGAGTGAGTTACTTAGAAGAAATATCCTTATCACTTAACTATGTGCCCGCATAGGTGTAGCTATTGGAAAATCCATATAAACGCTAAGAAGCATGACCTTACACTAGGCAAGTAAGGATCCCTCATCCGATAGGGGTTAATATCGGGATTCCATGTCTAGCTCCCATGGTCTTTGTCGGTTAAGCTAACTCCCACAAAAGAATTGATTTGAAACTAGTTAACTTGTATATTGTTGTTATTGTGTATGTACGTCGTGAAGTGCTCGATCCACATTAGTTACCTAGTAGGAGCACTAAGTGGGAGTAGTATGGGATGCTATTCTCATATTGCACTTGGTTTGACCTATACCTACTATGGGAGAAGAGTACTTTCATGAAATCCGTGTGAATGAGTATTATGGTGTGGTGTTATGGATAATTATTATGGAGTACTTGAGTAAATGGAATCCATTAGGAGCGCTAAGTGGGAGTGGTAGTATGGGATGCTACTCTCACATTGCACTTAGTGTGACCTATATTTCCATGAGTGTTTTGCATATGTTAGCCAAGGGCGTGGATTTGATTTCCAACGAAGTAAGCCTAAGATTTGGTGGTTTTAAGGGTCGCTTTGGTGTTCTTTGAAGGGAGGTGTAATGAAGATACCTTCTTGGCTCACCTTAGGGAGTCTTAGGATGACCTTGGGTTAGGGAAACTTCAAAGGAAAAAGAGTTCATATGACTTGGACCGTGCCATTCACTGTAAGGTCTTCATTGTAAGAATTCAAAATGTTCACTGTAATGCTTATTCAAATTTACTGTAAGTTTTAGTAAGTTCACTATAATTCCCTTTTTAGTTTACTCTAAGTTTTGGTAAAGTTACTGTAAAGTGTTATTTTGGTTCAAAATTATGTGAGTTATTCCTTAAGTGCTAAATGATGGTTCTTATGTTGATTCGCTTCTAAATTCATGAATTTTATATTTAAATTGCATGAAAGGTTATTTTACTAAAATGTCCCTTTTTGTATGTTTTTGCATATGTCATACTTAGTACATTGTTGTACTAACCCCATACTTTTATATATCTTATGAGTATAGGTTGGAAGCCTTTTGGAAGATCGAAGTTGAAGCTTAGGAATTCTATCTCTCAAGAATTTGGTATGTCCTCATATATTCGAGGACATAGTTTATGTCTCTTAGTTTCAATATTAAGACTTAGTTTGTATTTCCTTTTTATTGTAAAGGGCCGTATACCTAAGATTCTTAGTTGTGTCTTTAAGTTGGCTTGTGACGACAAGATTTCCTAGCATTTATGAAAAGACTTATTTTATTATTATTATCATGAAAAGCTTTAAATCCGCACTACTTTTCATGCTTTATGTTATGAACGCTAGTTAGAGGCTTGTACGAGACCCCAAAGGGTCAAGTACGCCCGGTCATGATTCGAAGGTTTTTGCTAACTTCTAGGGGGTGCTTTTGGGTCGTGACAGACATGGTATTAGAGCATAAGGTTTTGGAAAATAGTTTAAGGTCTAAAAGTCTCACAAGCCACATCTAGTAGTATCTTGGTCATTGGTGTGAGTCGCGACACATCCATGGACAAGCGGCTATAGGATGCTAGAAGTTTCACTTTCTTCTCTATTCTAGTATCATACCTTAGAGTTGAGTTTATAAGGTTTCTTTTCTTAATCGCTTCTCTTTGTGTTTTTAGGACATGAATACGAGGAGATCGACCGCTAGAAGGGAGGAGGGTGGTGTAGCTAATGAGAGGATCCCTCTCCGTGACCAAGTTCCTATTGTTGGCCTAGAGGAGGAAGAAAATGTGGAGGTTCCCCTTCAAGAACCTCAAGTGCCTTCGGAATCTCAAGGACCTCAAGTGCCTCCTATGCCTCAAGCTCTTTTTGTTGAGGGTGATATGATTAATGAGGAGTTGAGGGCTTCCCTAATGAACTTGACCCAACTCATGACGGCTCAAGCTCATGTTGTCAACAATCACTTTGTGGGCCAAGCTAACCAATGAGATAGGCCCCAACCAAATGCTAGTACTCCCGCTTCTAGAATTTGGGATTTCATGAGGATGAACCCTCCAACTTTTCATGGCACTAAGGTGGCAAGGCTTCATAGATGAGGTTTTCAAAGTGGTAGATGCTATGGGGGTGTCCCCTAGGGAAAAAGTGGAGTTAGCCGCTTACCTTAAGAAGGTGTCTCAAGTGTGGTATGAGCAATGGAGGGGTGAGATACCCTTAGAAAGAGGTCCGATTGATTGGGAGGAATTCAAAGAGGCTTTCCTAGATAGGTTCTTTCCTTTAGAGTGGAGGGAAAGAAGATGGTTGAATTCATGAACCTTCGTCAAGGGGAATGAGTGTGCAAGAGTATCTCTCAAATTCACCCAACTCTCTAAGTATGCCCCAACCATGGTAGCCAACCCTAGGGCTAGGATGAACAAGTTTGTGATGGGCGTGTCTAGCTTGGTGGAAAAAGAGTGTCGTACGAATGCTTCTTAATGACATGGATATCTCTAGGCTCATGGTTTATGCACAACAAATTGAGGAGTCCAAAATTAGGGAGATAAGGCAAGAGGGTAAGAGACCTAGGTCGGATGATTCTAGTCACCAAAAGCCTAAGAAGAGGTTTTATCCCAAGATTCTTCCATGGGAAACAAGGATAGGGCTCCAAATCAACATTCTCAAGGTGGTGGTCATTCTTGAAAGGGCTAGGTGCCCTACTTGTGGCAAGCAACATGGGGGTAAGTGTCTTGCCGGCGGATGGTTGTTTTGCATGTGGTAATAAGGGCCACAAGATGAGGGACTGCCCAAACCTCAAATCAAGGGGAAGATGTCAATCAAGCTTCCCTAGATCCTAATGCTCCCAAGAAGAACCCTTCCTATGGGATGGGGGCTAGGAAGGATAATTAATCCGGATTGATGGTTTTGGTAAGTCTTAACTCTTTTATTGTTGTTTTTGTTATGAAATGAGTTTATGTGGTTTTATAGTTCATATGATCATGTCATCTTGATGAATTGCTTAAAGAATGAATTTTAAAAAATTTGGTAGCTTGGCAGTGAACACAGTGAACTTCACTGTAGAATTTTGATTTTTGAGAAAATTGTTTTGTCTTGAATTGAAGTTTCAATGTGTGTAAAAGTATGTATATGAGCATGTTTAATGTTGGAGAAGGTAGTTCCTCCATAAAAGAAGTTTAAGGTTGAGTTTTGACTTTGTGAAGTTTGGCAAAAGTTGTATGTTGCTAAGTGTTGAAAGTGTGAAATGATGTTCCTTGCTAGTTGATGCTTTGATTGTGGATGTTTTGATCATGATCTAAGTGTATTATGCAATGCTAAGTGAGTCCTTGTTGTTATTAAAATTTAAGTGTCATTCGAGGACGAATGTTATTCCAAGTGGGGGAGAATATAACGCCCCAAAACGAACTAAGGTGAACTAGAGCCTCGTGGTTGTTTATTGAGTCGATTTTAAGTTAAACTGAGTTAGTTTAGTGTCCTTAGGCAGTGTGTGAAGTTTGGTTAAGTTTGGAGTTCAATCGACCATGAACGTCCATGACGTTCGGAAGGTATGCCTTAGAATGTACTTGTGTGTCTTGTTGTGTTTGGATGAGTTTTACGTGTTCGTTTTCCTTGAAACAAAGGTGGGATGTTCCTAATACCTAGAAACTTAGTTTAGGGGTTTAACGTCCGGGCACGACCCCACCTAGGACCCACAAGGGGCCCTAGATGAAGGGCCCAAGACTTGGGCAAAACTGCCAAAAAGCAGTGGCCATCGACGACCCTAAGGACGGTCCGTTGGTCCATCAACGGTCCGTCGACCTAGGGCGTCGATTGGACCAGAAGTCTTGGTGTCCAGGTCCATTTGGAGCTAAGTATCCACCCACGAGACCCTACCAACGGTCCGTTGATGCACAGACGGTCCGTTGGTGAAGGTCTCGTCTGTGAGGGCCTGCAAAGTCTGTGAAGTTTGCCAACTTGGGGTGTTTTATGTAAATACACCCCAAGTCTTTTAAGACCCTAGGTGGATAATTTTAGTGTTTTTAGGTTATATTAAATAGTTTTAAACCCTAGACCTAGACAAGACCCTCACTTCAAATTCAAACTCTCTCTCTAAAGAAAACTCTCTCAAAGTCACCATTGAAGCCAAGACTCAAGGAGGGAAAGGAGGGACTGGTTTGGACGTGTTTCTTCAACAAAATTAGTGGGTTTCCTTCTCTTAAAGGTATGGTATACATTCTTGAATATCATGTCATTTAAGAAGTCAACTTCCAAAAAGGTTTTCAAAAGGGTTTCTAAACTCAAACTTCCTCTAACTTTGATTTCTAGTATGGGTATTCTTGTATTTAAGTTCTAATGGTTTAAATGTATTTATCTTTGTTTGAATTGATGATTTGGATGTTAAAACTCCATGAAACTCTTGTTTATGCATACTTCAACATTGGCTTGAAAATTGGTTATGTGAGCATGATTTGAGAAGGGTATGAACTTGGGTCTTCTTGTATTTGTCATGTTGGTGTAGCTACTGCCCTAAGGGCCTTAATATGGTGAAATATTGATAAACTTCTTATAAATGATGATGGTTTGATTTGACGTTGAGTTGCTTTCATTATATAGTTCTTATTATGAATTGATATTGAGTGGTATGGTCCATCTTATGGATGGCGGTGCTAATTATTGAACTTGATGTTATTTAGTATCTTTTGAATATGTAATATTGAAGGTCTAATATGTGAAATGAAGAGATATTGGAAATGGGTCTTGTATTGTGTTTGGTGTAGCTTGAATTCCATGTTTGACCTAGTTTATGTCTAAATGAAGTATATGATTATGATAAGCATGTACAGTGTGTAAATTGATGAATCATGGTTAAAGTATGTGTCGAACTTGATGAGAATGAAATGATGCTTATATGCAAGGCGTGCACATGCGCACACACACACTTTAAAGAATGTATTATGCCAAGTTGAGTAAAAAGGGGAATCTTGAGGTGGACACACTTCGTGAGTTGAGATGTAGTGTCTAGTAGCAACCTCTCCATTCCTAGTGAGCTTTCTAAGTTAGACTATTATGTTGAGAAATCCGTGGGGAGTTATGCCTAGCACCGAGAGGATATGAAGGAGAGGTGGATTACACTTCATGAGTTGAGATGTTGTAATCCAAAGTACCTCTTGAGATGAGTACTCCTCGTTAGTAGAGAGTGAGTTACTTAGTAGCAATCTCCTTATCCCTTAACTATGTGCCCGCATAGGTGTAGCTATTGGAAAATCCATGTAAACGCTAAGAAGCATGACCTTACACTAGGCATGTAAGGATCCCTCATCCTATAGGGGTTAATATTGGGATTCCATGTCTAGCTCTCATGGTCTTTGTCGGTTAAGCTAACTCCCACAAAAGAATTGATTTGAAACTAGTTAACTTGTATATTATTGATATTGTGTATGTATGTCGTGAAGTGCTCGATCCACATTAGTTACCTAGTAGGAGCACTAAGTGGGAGTAGTAGTATGGGATACTATTCTCACATTGCACTTGGTGTGACCTATACCTATTATGGGAGAAGAGTACTTTTATGAAATCCATGTGAATGAGTATTATGGTGTGGTGTTATGGATGATTATTGTGGAGTACTTGAGTAAATGGAATCCATTAGGAGCGCTAAGTGTGAGTGGGAGTATGGGATGCTACTCTCACATTGCACTTAGTGTGACCTATATTTCCATGAGTGTTTTGCATATGTTAGCCAAGGGCGTGGATTTGATTTCCAACGAGGTAAGCCTAAGATTTGGTCGTTTCAAGGGTCGCTTTGGTGTACTTTGAAGGGAGGTGTAATGAAGATACCTTCTTGGATCACCTTAGGGAGTCTTAGGATGACCTTGGATTAGGGAAACTTCAAAGGAAAAAGACTTCATATGACTTGGACCGTGCCATTCACTGTAAGGTCTTCATTGTAAGAATTCAAAATGTTCACTGTAATGCTTATTCAAATTTACTGTAAGTTTTAGTAAGTTCACTATAATTCCCTTTTTAGTTTACTCTAAGTTTTGGTAAAGTTACTGTAAAGTGTTATTTTGGTTCAAAATTATGTGAGTTATTCCTTAAGTGCTAAATGATGGTTCTTATGTTGATTCGCTTCTAAATTCATGAATTTTATATTTAAATTGCATGAAAGGTTATTTTACTAAAATGTCCCTTTTTGTATGTTTTTGCATATGTCATACTTAGTACATTGTTGTACTAACCCCATACTTTTATATATCTTATGAGTATAGGTTGGAAGCCTTTTGGAAGATCGAAGTTGAAGCTTAGGAATTCTATCTCTCAAGAATTTGGTATGTCCTCATATATTCGAGGACATAGTTTATGTCTCTTAGTTTCAATATTAAGACTTAGTTTGTATTTCCTTTTTATTGTAAAGGGCCGTATACCTAAGATTCTTAGTTGTGTCTTTAAGTTGGCTTGTGACGACAAGATTTCCTAGCATTTATGAAAAGACTTATTTTATTATTATTATCATGAAAAGCTTTAAATCCGCACTACTTTTCATGCTTTATGTTATGAACGCTAGTTAGAGGCTTGTACGAGACCCCAAAGGGTCAAGTACGCCCGGTCATGATTCGAAGGTTTTTGCTAACTTCTAGGGGGTGCTTTTGGGTCGTGACAGACATCATCAAAAGTCAATAATCAACATGATAACAAGGCTAGAAGAATCACTACATCACAATTCAATACTAGATCATAGCTTAAGGCAAGATACTTATGTCAATTCACAACATACTTTATAACCTAGATCATCTTCTCAAGAACTAGTATGAAAGACTAAAAATCATCCTAATTTTATTCATGATTAGTGTAACAACATCATCTAGTAGTTATTCAACCAATAACCCAGTCAATTCAACCAAATACAACCTAATTCATATCAAGATCAAACCTAGGGTTAAGGGTTAAGGGTCATCTTCTACAAACTAGACCAAACCATCAAGATATATCATAATTAATTTATAATATATGTTAATCTAATCATGAATTAGTGAAAAACGTGCAGCAAAATTGGACCCTCACAGACGAGACCCCGTCGACGCCTCGTGGCTCAATCGACGGACCAACCCCCCTTCCGTGCTGCACGTCCGTCGATGAGTTCAGAGAGTGTGCAAATGAGCCCCTTCAACGAATTGTCTAAGTGTTGTCGACGTATGGCATCGACACCCCGTCGATCAACACATTATCCCCCCCCCCCTTAGGAACATTCGTCCCCCCCTTAGGAACATTCGTCCACGAATGACACTAAAAATCTTTAGAAGGAAGGAATAGACTCAAGACTAGAAACCCAACCAACAACAATACATAATAATATCAACCATATCACTTACACGAGGCAATCACAAACTTCAATTACCACACATAAGGCTCAACCTTACATTATGAGGAATATCCTTCTCACAACAACAAGAGCTCAACATAACATTTATGAGTCAATTAAGTCAAAGTTCAACTTATCAACATACTACGTATTATTCAATAAAGACTCACCATATCAAAATGCATGAAACAAGCCTAAGAGCAAAATTTCAAGTCCTAATGCATAATTTCACCGTAATTCACTATAATAATATAAAAAATGCACTTTTTGCAAAACTTCACTAAAAATCAAAGTAACTTCAATTTTAGTCATTATTTTCATTATTAGTAGTAACTACTAACCTTACTTATCAAATAGATGAGGATAACGGGACTTCATGTCGGCCTAGGCCTCCCATGTTGCACCCTCAACTAGGTGATTCTTGCATAACACCTTTACGGAAGCCACCTCTTTATTACTTAAGCTTCTTGACTTGCTATCAAGAATTTGACCCGGAACTTCCTCATAAGAGAGGTTATCCTTCACACCAAGACCCTCAATAAGAAGAATAGACTCGGGATCACCGATACACTTCTTAAGTATGGAAACATGGATAACCGGATGAACCGAAGTCAATTCACTAGGAATTTCAATTCATAGGCAACCTTACCAACCCTTTGCAAGATTTCATAGGGACCCACATAACGAGGAGTCATCTTTCCTTTCTTGCCAAATCTAACCACCCCTTTCATAGGTGAAATTTTACAATACACCTTATCACCTTCTTCAAACTCCAAATCCCTTCTCCTATGATCGGCATAAGACTTTTGCCGACTATAGGCCGTTTGCAACCGGTTCCTTATGATATGAACTTTCTCCAAAGTCTTATAAATCAAATTGGGACCAAGAAGCGAAGTCTCACTCACTTCAAACCATCAAATAGGAGACCTACACCTCCTACCATACAAGGCTTCATAGGGACCCATGGAGATGGATAAATGAAAACTATTATTATAAGCAAACTCCACCAAAGGAAAGTGTTTATCCCAATTTCCCTTGAAATCAATAATACAAACCCTAAGCATATCCTCAAGGGTTTTAATAGTACGCTCCGCTTGACCATTCGTTTGGGGATGAAAAGCGGTACCTAACTTCACCTTAGTACCCAACCCTTCTTGGAATGACCTCCAAAACCTAGATGTGAATTGTTCACCCCGATCCGATATGATGGATAACAGAATACCATGGCGACACACAATCTCATCTATGAAGATCCTAGCATAATCTTCCGCTGAATAAGTAGACTTGACGGGAATAAAGTGAGCGGACTTGGTTAAACTATCCACAACCACCCATATAGAGTCATATTGCCTTTGAGTCCGAGGTAAACCCACTACAAAATCGATATTGATGTCGTCCCACTTCCAAGTAGGAACTTTGATTTCTTTTAGTAATCCACCAGACTTTTGATGTTCGGCTTTCACTTGTGGGCAATTCAGACACTTAGCAACAAACTCCGCTATGTCCTTATTCAAACCTTCCAACCAAAATACTTCCCTAAGGCCATGGTACATTTTTGTCGAACCCGGATGAATGGAGTAGCGGGACCCATGGTCTTCCTCAAGGATCCAGTTCCTCAACTCATCTACCTTGGGAACACACAATCTTCCTTTGTACCTCAAAACACCATCCCCCCCAAAGAGAATGCCTCATTAAGCTTGCCAAGGACCGATTCCGTCAATTCCATCAATGATTTATCAAGGTGTTGTTTATACTTCACCTCAACTACCAATGATGACTCAGAGTTATGATGGACCATGAAACCACCATTCGGAGAATCTTCCAAACCCACACCAAACCTAGACAACCTATGAACATCCTTGACTAGGTCTTTCTTGGATTCATCTATGTGAGACACACTACCCATAGTCATATGACTTAGAGCATCCGCAACCACATTGGCCTTGCCGGGGTGATAGAGGACACTCATGTAGTAATCTTTCAACAATTCTAACCACCTTATTTGTCAGAGATTCAACTCTTTTTTGGTAAAAACATATTGGAGACTCTTATGGTCGGTATACGCATCAACATGGACACCATATAAGTAATGCCTACATATATTCAAGGCAAATACTACGGCCGCTAACTCAAGTTCATGCGTTGGATAGTTTCTCTCATGCACCTTAAGTTGCCTAGAAGCATAGGCTATCACATTCCCATGTTGAATAATCACACACCCTAAACCCACTCGGGATGCATCACAATACACAACAAAACCATTTATACCCTCCGGTAAAGCCAACATCGGAGCGGAAGTAAGCCTATCTTTCAACATTTGAATCCATCTCTCACATGCCTCCGACCACTGAAATTTCTTACACTTTTAGGTCAAAGTAGTCAAGGGAGATGCAATGGACGCAAAACCATCCACAAACCTCCGATAATAACCCGCTAAACCCGAGAAACTCCTAATATCTGTAGGAGTCAATGTTCCACACCAATTTTTCACCGCCTCTTTTTTCCTTGGATTAACCTCAACTCCCTCACTAGAGATGATATGACCAAGAAATGTCACGGACCTCAACCAAAACTCACATTTGCTATACTTGGAAAACAATTGATGTTCTTTAAGTACTTGTAACACCACTCTTAAATGGTTCATGTGATAACCCTCATTTTTCGAATATACAAATTTGTCGTCAATGAAGACAATGACAAATGAATCTAGGTAATTTCAAAATACCCTATTCATGAGGTCCATAAATGCCGCTGGGGAATTTGTGAGACCAAACGACATTACTAAGAACTCATAGTGACCATATCTAGTCCGAAATGCCGTCTTTGGTATCTTCTCACCTCTCACCCTAAGTTGGTGATACCCCGATCTCAAGTCAATCTTCGAAAAGTAGCTTGCCCCTTGGAGTTGATCAAACAAGTCGTCAAGCCGAGGGAGAGGATATTTGTTCTTAATCGTGACTTTATTGAGTTGACGATAATCAATACACATTCTTAAGGACCCATCCTTCTTTTTCACAAACAAAATCGGAGCACCCATGGAGAAATACTAGGTCTAATGTAGCCTTTTCCTAGTATATCTTTGTCACGACCGGAATCTAGACCCCAGACGAGACCAGCGTCGTTGACCTCTCAGAGGTCGCAGACAAGCCTACTTACGGCATTGTTACTTTATCTAGGTTAATTTTAGCAGAAAAATTTGAACTTTTTGTTTTCTTATTTCATGCTAAACATTTTAAACTTAACATCATGGGCGTTCACAAATCAACCATCTAATATAGAGAAAATCAATTGAAAGAAACATTGCAATACTGTAATAAATGTATAATTGCCAAAATGGCACCAATACAGTATCTGAAATAAAAATGGAAAGAAACACTAGTGGAACATGCTCCACTAGCTAAAGCCTATATCTAATATAGATAGTAACGGTAGAAATCTTCGAAAGAATGAGGGCCTACCAAGTCCGTATGAAAGCTCCACATCCGGATAGCTGCAACGTCAAACTGTAAGCTCTAGCGTCCACCTGTGCCTTCACCTAAAAATGTAGAGTTGTATGGGATTAGTACACACTTGTACTAAGTATGGGCATATGCAAGCACACAGCAAGGACATGCATGAGTAATAATATCTCTTTTCTAACAACATGATTATTGAAAGTCAAGTCAGTGGACTTGCCAAATTGGGATTAGGAAAGTTAGTGAACTTTCCAAATTTGGATTAGGAAAGTCAGTGAGCTTTCCAAATTTGGATTAGGAAAGTCATGCCATGAGAGTAACATGCATCATCATACTTATCATATTGCACACAGCACATAACATCTTACACATAGCACATATCATATAGTATACAACACATAACATCTTTTATAACATTCATTCATATGCCTTGAGACCTTGGAATCATGGACTTGGCATTAAGACTTTCCAAAATGAGGGCTCAACATATGGGACCTCAACTAGGGAGTCTTCATTAGCAAACACAGAGTCTGCTTCATTCATTCATACGTGGTTCATTTCATTTCGTTCATAGGCTAGTGTGAACACCAACTATACCTAGGATGTAGTTTAAGACTTTCATTGGGTTTGCTGTGCAATAATCAAGAATAACCTAGTGTCATTACTTGAGTCTAGCTCACCTCTTGATTATCCTAACCTAACACCTTTGGTATCATTCATTTCATTATGTGCATCATTTGAGGCTGGCCTCATTCATTCATTGGGAACTTTAGCTTTAACCGACATAGATCATGTGAGCATCATGAAATCCAGTGTCTCCCCCTCACCAAAAAGAGGTGGAATAACCGGCCAAGGTGACCCAAAACATGCTAGCGTACATGGGAATTTAACCCCGCCAGATCCCTATATTGGCAGTATAGGTTCGAAGACCAGGAGATATAAGGATACCCATACCCGGCAAGCCGTACAGTTTCATCTCATGAGAGTTACGTGAACCTCCGCCCTTCCCGAAAGAAGGCATCACCGCTCATAGCTAGTCTATCGGAGCTCAGTATAAAGTTCCATTACATTCAACTCATACTTCATGGAAGTTGGCTTCTCGTATGAGGACATCATAGCTCAATAGATGATTTCTCATCTCATTATTTGTATTAAGTGTGTTAATCTCAATACTTTCATTAGAGTGTTCATAGAGACTGGTCTCTTCATTAACTTTACACTCTCATAGGTGAGTACGTTTTGGTAACATTTACTTAGGCTCATTTGATATTGTTCTCATCTTTTACATTAGCCTCATATCATGTTGTCACCACATTCATTAACATTTGCACATTTGCTCTTCATAATTACTCACCCCATTTTACGTGAATGTTCATTTCATCATATGCCAATGTACTTGGCCATTTGTGTGTTTTACACTCTTACTTAACCCTTCTAGGGTTTCTTCATTTCATTACATACATCTTAGGTTCACTTATTTTTAAATGTATGCTAGACTTATGGGTCCTATACATACAAGCCATGAGGCTTCCTTCATAGTTCGTTAAGTGACTCATATCTTCCTAAGATTATGTAGTACAAGACTCATATATCTTGTATGTATGCCAAGATCTCGATTTCGATCTAAGTAGGTGGCATTATTCTTGAACATTTAATTCACGTATGACTTATGTATCAATACGGAAATTTGGGCAAGGGAACCCAAGTTCGAACCACTTGGACAATAATTACATTTTTCCTTGACTTTATTTTTAGTCTTCATGACATTGGGACCCTAGATCTAGCCCCAACATCAACATTCTATTTTTATTTTTCTCCTTGGGTTTTCCCTTTATTTAGCTGAAGGGTTGTGGGATCGAACCCCCACTACCCCTTTTATTTTTCACTTAAAATTTTGTTCTCCCATTTCGCCTAGACCAAGAGGTTGTGGTATCAAACCCCCACAGCCTCTTTTTATTTTAGTTTTTATTTCGCTGGAATTGGGAGGTTGTGGGTTCGAACCCCCACGGCCTCCTTATTTTATTTTTAATTTCGCTAGGGGTTGTGAGGTTGTGGGTTCGAACCCCCACAGCCTCCTTATTTTTATTTTTAATTAAAGTTTACTTAGCTAGGCGTTTGACAATGAGGTTGTGGGATCGAGCCCCCACAGCCTCACTTTATTTTCTTATTTAATTCTCCCTTCTCCTTTCCAGCCTTGAGGTCGTGGGTTCGATTCCCACGCCTCACATTTTATTTTCTTTAATTTTTATTCTTTCATTCGCTCCTGGAGGTCGTGGGTTCGATTCCCACGCCTCCCATTTTATTTCTTTAAATTGTTGCTCTCTCCTTTCTCAACCAGTAGACCCCAGTTCGAATCCCCCTGCCCCCTTTTCTTTTTTTCTTTTCTTGCGAATTATAGGTGTTATACGATTGAGGTCACAGGTTCGAACCCTGGTGGCCTCACTCCTTTTAAAACCAATTAATTTCCAGATTTCCCCTCTACACTTTAGCCTAAATGAAACTTGTAGTTGTTGCTGGAAATTAGTCATTTTTATTAGCTTATATTCACCAATATTTCCACTTGAAAACTCATGGATCATTTAACACCTTTTTGGGGTGTATTTCATGGATTCGTTTAACACATTCTTAGGTGTAGTTTCATTGTTGTTTTGGCTGCAACTTTCCACTTAAAATCAGTCACATACACATCATATGAACATCACGAATTACACATTTTATGCACGTTAATTTCAGCCATGAAACTGACCACTTTAAGACTTCAAAACGGATAGCAACAACAACAAACATTTACATATTGCATCACATCATTTTCGGTTGACATAATTGAACATGCTTGCCATTTCTAAATACAAAATCACAAAGAACACCATATTTCACACTTAGCTACCAGCAAACGTACCAACAACATGATTTCTAACCTAATATAGATTTAAATCGGAAGGAGACTAGGGACAAGGAGTTCAACATTCAAGGGGACAACCCTAGTTTCATACGTTGAATTTTGTAGAAAGAAATTCCTCTTGGAGAAAGGATTCCATGGGAGAAAACCCATACCTGTTCTTGGCGTTGTGCAACACTCAAAGTTGCTGCCCAGAATCACCACCCAAATCACGTCCAAATCCCCTCAACTTCAACACCAATTCGACGGAATAATCCTCCCTCTTGTGTAACGTTTTTGATTAGTTGATTGTTTGTAATTTTCGTTGTGAGTTCTTCAAGTGTGAAGAACTTTGGTTGTGTTTTCAGTTCTTAAGCTTTTGTTAGGCAAAGAAAACGTGAAAAGAAAAAGAGAGAGAGGCAGATCGTGAGAGTGAATCAAACGTGAAAAAGAGAGAGGTTCCTTAGGATTAAGATTCTAGTTTAGACTTAGTCAATATAAGATATCTTAATTAATAAATAATTAATAATAAAAATCTTATTTTCCTTCCAGCTAATAAATATTAATTAATTTAATTAATTTATCAATTTAAATAAAAACAATTTAAATCATTGCTTCCACCTAGGTTCAAACCCGGGTGGAGCAAGACTTCACTTCAAGAGCTCAATTTCGGCTCTCTCTCCCCAAATTGCCCCTCCACTTTATTAATTAAATAATTAAATATATATTTAGGGTAATTATGATATTACCCTTAGCCTGGTAAAAGACCATTTTACCCCTAGACCCTTAAAACATAAGATTTCCTCTTTTTAAGTCCGGTAAGACTCTTTTGAGTAAATCTTCGTATTCGAGAGCCCTACATGGTTGGTCCCAACCTTTCCAAGCTCCACTAACTCCCCAAGTTAGTTGTCTTGGTTGTAGCAAGGGTTCCGAGGTCTGGTTCTACGCGCATCAATCCGTGTGAACCCTGGTCTAATCGTAGGCATTCTTGACACATTAAGCATTTCTTATCTTATTCATTTTTAGGGTTGTTACATTATCCACCCCTTAGGAGCATTCTTCCCCGAATAAAATTACCACTATATGGCGTAATGCCAATCAGATCATAACATAATCACTATGCACAGTCAAGCAATAGTAACAAAATATGGAGAGATAAAGAAACTTAGACTTAAGAGTAAGAAGTCTAACGTCAAGAGCCGAAAAGATGAGGGTAACGGGATCTCATGTCGGCCTCAGCCTCCCACGTAGCACCCTCAACAAGATGATTTCTCCACAATACCTTCATTGTGGCAATCTCCTTGTTCCTCAGCCGCTTGATCTGTCTGTCTAAGATCTCAACAGGTACCTCCTCATAGGACAAGTCTTCATCGACCCCCAAACCTTCCACAAGTAGAATCGATGCTGGATCACCTAGGCACTTCTTTAACATGGATACATGAAAGACTAGATGGACAGAAGCTAGCTCCGCAGGTAATGCCAACTCATAGGCCACCTCACCCACACGCTGTAGGATCTCGTATGGCCCAACATACCTCGGACTCAACTTCCCCTTCCTGCCAAACCTCATCACCCCCTTCACAGGTGATATCTTCAGATAGACCTGGTAACCAACATCAAACTCTAAGGGCCATTTTCTGTTATCTGCATATGACTTCTGCCGACTGTAAGCAGTAGCCAACCTGTCCCTAATCACTCTGACCTTCTCTAAGGCCTCATGAATGATTTCTGGACCTAAAATGGAAGAGTCTCCAACCTCAAACCACCCAACTGGAGATCTACACCTCCTACCATACAGTGCCTCAAACGTTGCCATCCCAATGTTGGAGTGATAGCTATTATTATACGAGAACTCTATCAAAGGAAGATGGTCATCCCAGCTACCCCTGAAGTCAATCACACACGCTCTCAACATGTCCTCCAATGTCTGAATGGTGCGCTCTGCCTGCCGATCAATCTGAGGATGAAAGGCAGTACTAAGCTTTACCTGCGTGCCCAAGCTCTTCTGGAAAGATCTCCAGAAATATGAAGTAAACTGAGCTCCACTATCTGAAATGATGGACAAAGGAATCCCATGCCATCTCACAATCTCATCAATGTAGAGTTTTTTAATAATCCTCGGCTTTGTAAGTAGACTTCAGAGGGATAAAGTGGGCAGACTTAGTCAATCTGTCCACAATAACCCATATAGAGTCATGCTGCCTCTTAGTCCTCGGAAGACCAACCACGAAGTCCATATTAATGGCCTCCCACTTCCAAGTCGGAACCTCACTAATCTGAGTCAGACCGCCAAGCTTAAGATGTTCTGCCTTAACCTGCTGACAATTAGGACACTTGGCCACATATTCTGCAATGTTCTTCTTCATGCCATCCCACGAATAAATCTGCTTAAGATCATGATACATCTTGGTGGAACCTGGATGTATGGAATATCTGGAACCATGGGCCTCTGCAACAATCGTGGTCCGCAAATCATCCACATCTGGTACACACAGCCTGTCCTGATACCTAAGTATGCCATCACCTCCCAAAGTGAAAGACTCATTCATCTTTATCAACACTGAGTCCTTCAGCTCCATCAACACAGGATCTAGATGCTGACCCTTCTTGACTTCAACTACCAAGGATGATTCAGAACTAGGATGAACTGAAACATCCCCACTAGTAGAGTCAACCAATCGCACACCCAGTCTGGACAGTCTGTGTACATCTTTCACCAACTCCTTCTTCTCATCCTCAACGTGGGCTGTACTTCCCATGCTCATCCTTCTCAAAGCATCAACTACAACATTAGCCTTACCTGGATGGTAGTGAACATTCATGTCATAATCCTTCAACAGCTCCAACCATCTCCGCTGACGTAGATTCAACTCCCTCTATGTGAACACGTACTGGAGACTCTTGTGGTCTGTGAACACATCCACATGCAATCCATACAAGTAGTGCCTCTACAGCTTCAGTGCAAACACCACAGCTGCCAACTCAAGTTCATGAGTGGGATAATTCTTTTCATAAACCTTGAGCCGTCTGGACGCATAATCTATCACCTTACAAACCTGCATAAGAACACAACCCAAACCAACCCTAGATGCATCACAATAAAAAGTGTAATTCTCACTACACTTAGGCAAAGTAAGAACCGGGGATGAAGAGAGTCTTTCCTTGAGCTCCTGGAAACTCTTCTCACAAGTCTCCGTCCATTCAAACTTGGCTTTCTTCTCAGTCCAAGCTGTCAATGGGGCAGCAATGGAAGAAAAGCCCTCCACAAACCTGCGGTAGTAACCAGCCAATCCCAGAAAGCTACGGATGTCAGTGGGAGTAAGAGGCTTTGGCCAGTTCTTCACAGCCTCAGTCTTTCTGGGATCCACCTCCACGCCCTGATCGGACACAACATGACCCAGGAAGGTCACTGATCTAAGCCAAAATTCACACTGGCTGAATTTGGCGTACAACTGATGTTGTCTAAGTACCTGCAAGGTTAGTCTCAAATGTTGTTCATGCTCTTCCTTGTTCCTAGAGTAGATGAGGATGTCGTCAATGAATAATATGACGAAAGAATCAAGGTATTCATGGAAGAATCGATTCATGAGGTCCATAAATGCAGCAGGTGCATTCGTAAGACCAAATGACCTTACTAAGAACTCATAATGACCATAAAGGGTACGAAAGGCTGTCTTTGGGATATCTCCATCCCTAACCCTAAGTTGATGATACCCTGAATGAAAATTAATCTGAGAGAAGAAACTAGACCCTTGGAGCTGATCGAACAAATCATCTATTCTGGGAAGTGGATACTTATTCTGTATAGTGACTTTGTTGAGTTGCCGATAATCGATACACATTCTAAGGGTTCCATCTTTCTTTTTCACAAACAACACTGGAGCGCCCCAAGGGGATATGCTCGGCTGAATGAAACCCTTATCAGTGAGATCTTTTAACTGCAGCTTCAACTCTTTTAGTTCAACTGGAGCCATTCTATAGGGAGGAATTGAAATTGGTTTAGTATCGGGTTCTAAGTCGATATCAAAATCAATCTCTCGAGGGGAAGGGACTCCAGGCAAATCATCAGGAAATACATCAAGGAACTCATTCACTACAGGCACTGAGTCTATGGAAGGAATGTCATGATCTAAATCATTAACACTCACAAGATGACACAATAACCCCTTCGACATCATTTTATTGGCATTAAGGTTTGAAATCAAGGGGTTAGGACGATTCAAATTATACCCCTCCCAGACTAGCTCCTCTTCATCAGGGAAACAAAATCTCACCACTCTACTACGATAGTCCAAACAAGCATAACAACTGTGAAGCCAGTCCATGCCAAGAATAACATCAAAATCATGCATGGGGAACTCAACCAAGTCTGCACACATAGTCTTACCACTTACAACTATTGGGCAATCCTAGAATACTCTATCAGTTCTTACATTTTCTCCTAAAGGTGTACTAACCACTATAGGATCATGCAGAACTTCAGGCAATATCTCAAAAGTGAGAGCAAGCAAAGGAGTTACAAAGGAAAACGTAGACCCTGGATCAAGTAAAGCATAAACAGAAGTTGAGAATACTTGCAGCATACCTGTGACCACATCAGCGGACTTCTCCTGCTCCTCCCTGCCCTTCAGGGCATAGAACCTGTTCCTCTAATGAGGCTCTGCTGGTGCTGCACCCTGTGGATTAGTCCTAGGCTGAGCATTACCTCCATCCTGACCTCTGTTCTGTGGTCAGTCTCTAACCATGTGCCCACTCTTACCGCAACCGAAGCAGGCATTTGTGCCCTGTCTGCACTCTCCACTGTGAGCATGGCCACACTTAGCACAGTTCTTTTTGGGACGCTGAATCGTCCTAACCTCTTGATTTCTAACCTTAAGGCCAATAAAATGATGTCCAAGGGGTTATTGTGTCATCTTGTGAGTGTTAATGATTTAGATCATGACATTCCTTCCATAGACTCAGTGGAGTAGTGAATGAGTTCTAGATGTATTTCCTGATGATTTGCCTGGAGTCTGATGATTTGCCTGGAGTCCCTCCCCTCGAGAGATTGATTTTGGTATCGACTTAGAACCCGATACTAAACCAATTTCAATTCCCCTTACAGAATGGCTCCAGCTGAACTCAAAGAGTTGAAGCTGCAGTTAAAAGATCTCACTGACAAGGGTTTCATTCAGCCGAGCATATCCCCTTGGGGCGCTCCAGTGTTGTTTGTGAAAAAGAAAGATGGAACCCTTAGAATGTGTATCGATTATCGGCAGCTCAACAAAGTCACTATAAAGAATAAGTATCCACTTCCCAGAATAGATGATTTGTTCGATCAGCTCCAAGGGTCTAGTTTCTTCTCTAAGATTGATCTTCGTTCAGGGTATCATCAGCTTAGGGTTAGGGATGGAGATATCCCAAAGACAGCCTTTCGTACCCGTTATGGTCACTATGAGTTCTTAGTCATGTCATTTGGTCTTACGAATGCACCTGCTGCATTTATGGACCTCATGAACCGAGTCTTCCGTGAATACCTTGACTCTTTCGTCATAGTATTCATTGATGACATTCTCATCTACTCTAGGACCAAGGAAGAGCATGAACAACATTTGAGACTAACCTTGCAGGTACTTAGACAACATCAGTTGTATGCCAAATTCAGCAAGTGTGAATTTTGGCTTAGATCAGTGACCTTCCTGGGTCATGTTGTGTCCGATCAGGGCGTGGAGGTGGATCCCAGGAAGACTGAGGCTGTGAAGAACTGGCCAAAGCCTCTTACTCCCACTGACATCCGTAGCTTTTTGGGATTGGCTGGTTACTACCGCAGGTTTGTGGAGGGCTTTTCTTCCATTGCTGCCCCATTGACAGCTTTGACTAAGAAGAAAGCCAAGTTTGAGTGGACGGAGACTTGTGAGAGAGTTTCCAGGAGCTCAAGGACAGACTCACTTCAGCCCCGGTGCTTACTTTGCCTAAGTGTGGTGAGAATTACACTGTTTATTGTGATGCATCTAGGGTTGGTTTGGGTTGTGTTCTTATGCAGGTTGGTAAGGTGATAGCCTATGCGTCCAGACAGCTCAAGGTTCATGAGAAGAATTATCCCACTCATGACCTGGAGTTGGCAGCTGTGGTGTTTGCACTGAAGCTGTGGAGGCACTACTTGTATGGAGTGCATGTGGATGTATTCACAGACCACAAGAGTCTCCAGTACGTGTTCACACAGAGGGAGTTGAATCTACGTCAGCGGAGATGGTTGGAGCTGTTGAAGGATTATGACATGAATGTTCACTACCATCCAGGTAAGGCTAATGTTGTAGCTGATGCTTTGAGCAGGATGAGCATGGGAAGTACAGCCCACGTTGAGGATGAGAAGAAGGAGTTGGTGAAAGATGTACACAGACTGGCCAGACTGGGTGTGCGATTGGTTGACTCTACTAGTGGGGATGTTTCAGTTCATCCTAGTTCTGAATCATCCTTGGTAGTTGAAGTCAAGCAGGGTCAGCATCTAGATCCTGTGTTGATGGAGCTGAAGGACTCAGTGTTGATAAGATGAATGAGTCTTTCGCTTTGGGAGGTGATGGCATACTTAGGTATCAGGACAGGCTGTGTGTACCAGATGTGGATGATTTGCGGACCAGGATTGTTGCAGAGGCCCATGGTTCCAGATATTCCATACATCCAGGTTCCACCAAGATGTATCATGATCTTAAGCAGATTTATTGGTGGGATGGCATGAAGAAGGACATTGCAGAATATGTGGCCAAGTGTCCTAATTGTCAGCAGGTTAAGGCAGACATCTTAAGCCTGGCGGTCTGACTCAGATTATTGAGGTTCCGACTTGGAAGTGGAGGCCATTAATATGGACTTCGTGGTTGGTCTTCCGAGGACTAGGAGGCAGCATGACTCCATATGGGTTATTGTGGACAGATTGACTAAGTCTGCCCACTTTATCCCTGTGAAGTCTACTTACAGAGCCGAGGATTATGCGAGACTCTATATTGATGAGATTGTGAGATGGCATGGGATTCCTTTGTCTATCATTTCAGATAGAGGAGCTCAGTTTACTTCACATTTCTGGAGATCTTTCCAGAAGAGCTTGGGCACGCAGGTAAAGCTTAGTACTGCCTTTCATCCTCAGACTGATGGGCAGGCAGAGCGCACCATTCAGACATTGGAGGACATGTTGAGAGCGTGTGTGATTGACTTCAGAGGTAGCTGGGATGACCATCTGCCTTGATAGAGTTCTCGTATAATAATAGCTATCACTCCAGCATTGGGATGGCACCGTTTGAGGCACTGTATGGTAGGAGGTGTAGATCTCCAGTTGGGTGGTTCGAGGTTGGAGAGTCATCCATTTTGGGTCCAGAGATCATTCATGAGGCCTTAGAGAAGGTCAGAGTGATTAGGGACAGGTTGGCTACTGCTTACAGTCGGCAGAAGTCATATGCAGATAACAGAAAACGGCCCTTAGAGTTTGATGTTGGTGACCAGGTTTACTTGAAGATATCACCTATGAAAGGGGTGATGAGATTTGTAGAAAAGGGAAGCTGAGTCCGAGGTATGTTGGGCCATATGAGATCCTACAGCGTGTGGGTGAGGTGGCCTATGAGTTAGCATTGCCTGCGGAGCTAGCTTCTGTTCATCCAGTCTTTCATGTCTCTATGTTGAAGAAGTGCCTAGGTGATCCAGCATCGATTCTACCTGTTGAAGGTTTGGGGGTTGATGAAGACTTGTCTTATGAGGAGGTACCTGTTGAGATCTTAGACAGACAGGTCAAGCGGCTGAGGAACAAGGAGATTGCCACAGTGAAGGTATTGTGGAGAAATCATCTTGTTGAGGGTGCTACGTGGGAGGCTGAGGCCGACATGAGATCCCGCTACCCTCATCTTTTCAGCTCTTGAGGTTAGACTTCCTACTCTTAAGTCTATGTTTCCTTATCTCTCCGTATTTTGTTGCTATTGCTTGACTGTGCATAGTGATTATGTTATGATCTGACTGGCATTACGATATGTAGTGGTAGTGTCATTCGGGGACGAATGTTCCTAAGGGGGGATAATGTAACAACCCTAAAAATGAATAAGATAAATGCTTAAGGTGTCAAGAATGCTTGCGATTAGACCAAGGTTCACACGGATTGATACGCGTAGAACCAGACCTCAGAACCCTTACTACGGCCAAGCCAACTAACTTGGGGAGTTAGTTGAGCTTGGAAAGGTTGGAACCAACCATGTAGGGCTCTCGAAATGAAGATTTAATCGAAGAGTCTTTACCGGACTTAAAAGAGAAATTTTAAGTTTTGAGGGTCCAGGGGTAAAATGGTCTTTTCCAGGCCAAGGGTAATATCGTAATTACCCTAAGGAATTAATTAATTTAATTAAAGAACCAATTAGGCTCGGGTTGACCCGAAATGGTCCATTTCGCAAGGGTCACTCCACCCGAGTTCGAGCCCCATGGAAGCAACAAATTGATGATTTAATTGTTGATTAAAATCTGATTTTCGTAGGGCAAAGTGGTCCTTTCACGTATAATTAAATAAATCAATTTTTGTTTGTTAAGGAGAGTCCTAATTGACTAAGTTACCTAAGCCTAAACACTTCTCACATTTCACTCTCTCACGTCTATCACATCACTCACACGTTCAAAACTATGTTTTCTCTCTGCCAATTAACGTGAAGAACAGAAATATAACAAAGTTCTTCACACTTGAAGAACACATGAAAATTTTAAGAAAAACAAAGTAACCAAAAACGTTAAGGCAAAGAGAAGTTGTCCGTCGAGTTGGTGTACGTTGAGGAGGCTTGGACTGATTTTTGGAGAGGGTTTTGGGCAGCAAATTCAACGTTTGAAATCAATTAAGGTATGGGTTTCTTCTCTCTTGGTCCCTTTCCCAAGAGACCCCTTAAGATTCAAGATATTCACTCCGAAAACTAGGGTTGTTCCCCTTGCATGTCCCTGTCACTAGCTCCCAATGATTCGTAGGTTGGGTTTTGTTTGCTGGTAGATTTAGGTATGTGTGATGTTTTGTATTGAATGTGAATATGTTTATGTACGTGAAATCACGAAAATGACAACAATGTGTGATCGAAAAAAATGATGTGTGTGTGTGCACGTTTGGCAGTGAACTTAGTCACTGTTGGAAGTGTGAATTAGCATGTTTAATTTTTGTATTTATGTGCAAAAGTTGTACACAACGTGATGTTCATTGTATGAAATGTGGTTGATTGAATAACAATCTTTTGCCAAATAAACCTATGAAAGATGCGCCTAAAAATGTGTTAAAATGGTATATGAATACACCCTATGAATCAAGTGAAAATGTTGATAAAAATGAGTTGAAAAATGACCAAAATTTCCAGCAACTATGCAATGTTAATTTAGACTAAAGTTAATAGGAAATCTGGAAATTAATGAGTTTTAAAAGGGTGAGGCCACCAGGATTCGAACCTGTGACCTCACCCGTATAGCTACTGTAAATCGCGAAAAAGAGGTGAAAAATGGGGCTGGGGGAATCGAACTCGGGCTGCTGGAAGAGAAAGGAGAGAGTAATTAATAATTAAATAAATGGGAGGCGTGGGAATCGAACCCACGACCTCCAGGCTGCGAAGAGAGAAGAGAAATTAAAGAAAAAAAGAAATGTGAGGCGTGGGAATCGAACCCACGACCTCAGGGATGAAGAAGAGGAGCAAATTAATTAAGAAAAAAAGTGAGGCTGTGGGGCTCGATCCCACAACCTCACTGCCAAACGCCTAGCCTAAGTTTAATTAAAATAAAAATAGGAGGCTTGGGGGTTCGAACCCACAACCTCACAGCCTCAGCGAAATAAAATTAAAAAGGAGGCTGTGGGGGTTCGAACCCACAACCTCCCAATTCCCAGCGAAATAAATAAAAAAATAAAAGAGGCTGTGGGGGTTTGATCCCACAACCTCTTGGTTTGGGCGAAAAGGGCAATGAGATGTTAATGAAAAATAAAAAGGGGTTGTGGGGTTCGAACCCACAACCCTTCGGCCAATTAAGAGAAAACCAAGTAGAAAATTAAGATACAATGTTAATGTTGGGGTTCAATCTAGAGTCCCAATGTCATGGAGATTAAAAATAAAATCAATGAAAAATGTAAATGTTATCCAAGTGATTCGAACTTGGGTTTCCTTGCCCAAACTTCCGTATTGATACATAAGTCATACGTGAACAAAATATCCAAGAATAATGCCACCTACTTAGATCGAAATCAAGATCTTGGCATATATACAAGATACATAAGTCTTGTACTACATAATCTTAGGAATGTATGAATCACTTAACGAATTATGAATGAAGCCTCATGGCTTGTGTGTATAGACTCATAAGTCTAGCATACGTTTAAAGTAAGTGAACCTAAGATGTATGTAATGAATGATGAAATGAACAATGAAATGATGAAACCCTAGAAGGGTTAAGTAAGAGTATGAAACACAAAATGGCCAAGTATATTGGCATATGATGAAATGAACATTCACGTAAAATGGGGTGAGTAATTATAAAGAGCAAATGTGCTAATGTTAATGAATGTGGTGACAACATGATATGAGGCTAATGTAAAAGATGAGAACAATCTCAAATGAGCCTAAGTAAATGTTACCAAAACGTACTCACCTATGAGAGTGTAAAGTTAATGAAGAGACCAGTCTCTATGAACACTCTAATGAAAGTATTGAGATTAACACACTTAATACTAATGATGAGATGAGAAATCATCTAATGAGCTATGATGTCCTCATACTAGAAGCCAGCTTCCATGACGTATGAGTTGAATGTAATGGAACTTTATACTGAGCACCGATAGACTAGCTATGAGCGGTGATGCCTTCTTTCGGGAAGGGCGGAGGTTCACGTAACTCTCATGAGATGAGACTGTCCGGCTTGCCGGGTATGGGTCTCCTTATATCTCCTGGTCTTCGAACCTATACTGCCAATATAGGGATCTGGCGGGGTTAAATTCCCATGTACGCTAGCATGTTTTTGGGTCACCTTGGCCGGTGATTCCACCTCTTTTCGGTGTGGGGAGACACTGGATTTCATGATGCTCACATGATCTATGTCGGTTAAAGTTAAAGTTCCCAATGAATGAATGAGGCCAGCCTCAAATGAAGCACATAATGAAATGAATGATACCAAAGGTGTTAGGATAGGATAATCAAGAGGTGAGCTAGACTCAGGTAATGACACTAGGTTATTCTTGATCATTGCACAGCAAACCCGATGAAAGTCTTAAACTACACCCTAGGTATAGCTGGTGTTTACACTGGCCTATGAATGAAATGAAATGAAGTACGTATGAATGAATGAAGCAGACTCTGTGTTTGCTAATGAAGACTCCCTAGTTGAGGTCCCATATGTTGAGCCCTCATTTGGAAAGTCTTAATGTTAAGTCCATGATTCCAAGGTCTCATGGCATATGAATGAATGATATGAAAGATGTTATGTGCTATATGCAATATGATATGTGCTATGTGTAAGATGTTATGTGCTGTGTGCAATATGATAATTATGATGATGCATGTTACTCTCATGGCATGACTTTCCTAATCCAAATTTGGAAAGCTCACTGACTTTCCTAATCCAAATTTGGAAAGCTCACTGACTTTCCTAATCCAATTTGGAAGGTTCACTAACTTTCCTAATCTCAATTTGGCAAGTCCACTGACTTGACTTTCCATAATCATGTTGTTAGGAAAGAGCTATATTTTCTCATGCATGTCCTTGGTGTGTGCTTGCATATACCCATACTTAGTACAAGTGTGTACTAACCCTATACAACTCTACAATTTTAGGTGCAGGCACAGGTGGACGCTAGAGCTACAGGTTGACGCTGAAGCTATCCGGACGTCGAGCATTCATCCGGACTTGGTAGGCCCTCATGCTTTCGAGGATGCTGCCATTTATATTCTAGCTTAGTTTTAGAGTTGAGCTAGTGGAGCATGTTCCACTAGCGTTTCTTTCCTGTTTTATTCAGACATTGTATTGGTGCCATTTTGGCAAGTACATCTTTATTACTATGTTAGACTATTTCTTTCATTTGATAATCTTGATATTAGATGGTTGATGGTGAACAATTATGTATTAATGAGAATGTTTAATAAGTAAGTTAAGAAACAAAAAGTTTCAAATTTTCCGCTAAAATTAACCTAGATGAAGTAAGAATGACGTATGTAGGCTTGTGAGCGACCTCTGAGAGTTCAACGACGCCGGTCTCGTCTGGGGTCTAGATTCCAGTCGTGACACTTTCT
Source organism: Solanum lycopersicoides (assembly GCA_022817965.1). Taxonomy (NCBI): domain Eukaryota; kingdom Viridiplantae; phylum Streptophyta; class Magnoliopsida; order Solanales; family Solanaceae; genus Solanum; species Solanum lycopersicoides. The sequence goes on from JAJJBR010001097.1 coordinate 33,123, forward strand.
AAAAAGGTTTTGAACGATTGAATCATGATTAATTGAAGTTAATATAGTGGTTTTAACGTGATTTTTACTCCAATTGCATGATGAACCCATTCTCCTTCACCCAAACATTTTAGCCTTGCATGGGCTTTGTGATCTTGAATTCCTATCGATTGAATTATGATTGTATTACGTTGAAGTAATTGTATATACTGTTATTTACATGAATTTATGTTGAATTGATGTTGAAGGATCCCTGAGGATCAATGCATGAATATTTGAGCATGTTTAGCCTAGTTTCCATGGTTCACCGTAACATTGGCTTCTAAATGAATTAATGTGAATTTTGATCATGTTAAGTTGGTTATATCTACTGTTCTAGGTTAATATCATGTTTGAATTATGAATATGAATCTTGTATGATTGAAGTAAAGATGGCTTATCTGAATTGAACTACGTTCTTCTAGTCTATGGGATAGTAATGTGCAATCTCGAAGTTGGGATAGTTGTTATATGAATTGATCGTGGTTAATTGTCCTTAGATGCTGCCTATGATGTAATGTGGTTATGATTTATAGATAATCGATAAAATGTGGATCAATGCATGATAGATTGAATAGGATGAACCTATGTAAACTTATCTTCCATGAATATCTAACTTGAAGCATGTTTACAGTGATCTATAGTTCTTTGGCAATTGTAGTAGGATCTAGTTTAAGCTATGATTTCTTCAAGATACTTCCCTAGACTTATGCTATTAATGAAATATAATTGATGATCAATGCAAGTGAAATGGGATTAATGATCTATGTTCTTCTACTTTCAAGTATATATGTGATGTAATGTATTAGATTGTAATATGAATTTGTAGCGAATTGTACATTGTTTCTTTTGCTATTATTGTACTTAAGCTACAGCCTTATACTTTAAATGTTGATTAAAGAGTAGTAAAGGTGAATGATGAAAAAAGGCTAAAGGGTTGGTAAAAATTACTCTATTCTTCTACTTCTCTACTTCTCTATAATAATGTTGATGAAGCCCTGAGTGGAATTCTGTGGTATGGTCCACTGATGGTGGAGGTGTTTACTTTATGTCATTATATATGTGTTGACCATGGCCTTGAAGGCAAATTTGATGAATATATGAAGGAGTGGTTATGATAATCACTTTATGTGTAGCTTGTGCCTAGTCTTCTATTTGAGTTGTGAATCTAGGTTATGTTACTATTGTTATGAGAATGTAAAGGGTTATGTAATATCATGTGTAGGTGCTTCCATGTCTTAGGTGCTAATGGTTGATGACCCCTACCCATGTACCCCTATGTGAATGTGTGAATAGCTAATGATAGGAGTCTTAAAGTGTTCTATGAAGTTAACTTGTCTCCTATGCTATTGTGTGTTGTGTGGTCTAAGCTTGAAGTGTATTGTGGTCTAAGAGGGTGGCTTCCTCAATATGTTGTTGATAGACATTATGTGATCATGTGACCAATGTACACACACTCACACTTCATGCATGCTTATAGGTAGTAAAGGTTCATAGTGTCTAATGAAAGGTAGTTCTCATATTCACTAGTGTCTACTATTATGCATGTTAAGATGACGTTTATGAAAGTATGATATGTGTTTCCTTAACTAGTATGACTTGATAGGTTTACTAGTATGGGAAAGGGTATGTGACTTTGTTTATGCATTGCACATGTGTACCTTGATAGGATAGTTTTAGTGTTGGTTTCTATATGTAAGAATATTATATATGAACATGTGTGACTTAATGTGTTATGTGAAAGGTTTGCTCACATATATGTACACACACACACATGAAAGATGGTCTAGTTAATAGAGGAACCTTGAAATGTGTTCTCAAGTGTATCCTTAACTAGATAGTGCTAATACATATGCTATGTCCATGTGAAAGGGTTTGTCACATGAATTAGGTTGATGAACTCTCATCTATGACCTATGAGTTAAGCATATGAGGGGATGACTTCTCCTAAGCCTATGTTTTATGAATAAATGATAAAAAAGGCTTTTTCAATAAAGGAAACTTAGCATAGCACCGAGTGAACTTGTAGATGAGGGGGTGACGCTTTTCAAATATAGGAAAAGTAGGGGTTCACTACGGTCCTCATGTGAGAGGGTGACGCTTTTCCACAAAGGAAAGGTAGGGGTTCACTACGGTTCTCACGGTATGGATAGCCTCATGATCCAACAAAGGGTGTAGAGTTGATATTTCCATGATTTCCCCAAGTTCCATAAACTATGCTTGCCACATAGGATCTAGCAAAGTGAATTCACTTAAGATGCTAGGATATATGTTAATGTTCTACCTTGGCTAGGTAGTAACACCTTCCATTGGTGTAGGGCTCTACAACACCAAATTCCATGTTTAGCAACCATGGTTTTAGTGTCGGTTGAGGCTATATTTTCCCTAAAGTAAAATGGACAATGGAAGTAATTGATTAGGACCCTAACTAGAATGACTTAAGAGATGTTACTTAGGATAGGTGGAAGTAATGAACCCATCTAGACATTGCAAAAGTATCTCCTTAGGAAGTTCTAGGAAGGTGGTCTAATGCATGTGTCTATGTATATGATTCTTTATGTATGACTTTGTAGTATTGGACTACTTGTTATAAAGATGTGCATGGTATGAATTTATATGTATGATGTTGGTCTAAATGACTATATGATGAGGTTCTTGTATTGACATGATTGAAGTTGTCTTACTAGCTATATTGATGTATGAATTGAATATTAAGGTTTATGGTCTCATGAAGAGTTAACTAAGTATATGTGTGGTTATGGGGCTTCACATGTACATTGCACTAGTAGGCTAAGATTGGGGTCATGAACAAGGTTTAATAATGAAGTATATGCAAAGAAGTAATGTATGTGTGACTTGATGTAGTTTACTGTAATGTCCTAAGGTTTTGACTTAATTGTGTCTTTGATATATTATGCTTATATGAGGATATGTGTTGGATTATGTAGGTTGTATGTGTGCTTTCTTAGTTATCTTAAGGTGATACATTGCACCAAGTATCACTAGAGGGTTACTTGGGGAGTTAGTGAATAAAAGGAAATAATGTTCACTGTTAAGGGAAAAAGAGTTCACTGTAATGTGACCCAAAAATGTAATAAATCCTATATGTAATCTTATGTAATGTTTGGCCTTTGAATATGTTTATAGGATGTATGTGAATGATATAAATGCTATTGGTTAAAGGTTTTATGAAGATTTACTCAAAAAGCATGAAGTATGATTTTCAAGAAAATGTCCCTTTTAAATGCATGTTTTTGCATGGTTGCCATACTTAGTACATTCTTATGATAATTACATTTTTCTCTACTTCTTACACAAAGTGTAGGTTATGGATGCTTAAAGGATGTCTTGAATGGTGAAGAGCTTGCTAGATGATTCCCAAGCTCAATGAAAGGAATCCTTAAAGTCAAGGATATCCTACTTATGTCTTAATGTAAAGTCTTTAAAGATTGTATAGTTATGTAATGTGTCTTATGGGCCGTGTCCCTAATGTACTCTAATGTTGAGTCTAAGATGGCAAAGAGACTTAAGGTCTATATATGTATTATGACTTATGTTTTATACTTATATGAAGTAATGTTCTAGCATATGATGTGCTAAGAAAGTTTTAAATTTTCCGCTAAATTTACTGTGTCAATGCGATGAATGATACTATGGTCTTGTATAAGACCTCCGAGAGGTCAAGTACGCCATGTTACTTCTAGGGGGTGCTCCCCGGATGTGACAAACATGGTATCAGAGCCTGAGGTTTATAAAGTGGTTTTAGTTTCTAAAAAGTCTAATATTGCCACGTCTAGTAGAGTCTCGTAGCATTGGTGGTGAGTCGCGACACATCAAATGGTACGGGAGGCTATAGGACAATAGAGTTTCCCTTCTTCATCATTCTCATATCGTGCCATAGAACTTAACTCTATAAGATATCTCTCTCTTATGTTTTCTTGTCTGGTGGTCTTTTAGATGTGATTGCTTGGATTAGATTGTATCTCTATGCTTGAGGGACAAAAGGTGAGTTAATGCTTAACTTGGTTTTATGGTTGAATGAGTATGTTTGAAGGTGAATTTTGACAGGTTTTGATGATGTGATGCCAAATATGGCTATGTATGAAACTTATGTGAAATAGCATGTTATGTTGAAGAATGCATGGCATGATATAGTTAAAGAATGATTAGAAGTTATTATGTTTGACATGAGTTTCTTTTGAAATGGTGTTTTACTATATGGTTTTACATTTTGGTGGCTTACTATTATTATTTGAACTTGAAATGCTTATTGATTATCTATGAAATCATGCTACCTTGAGAATATGTGTTTTAAGGTGTTCATTATGTCCCTTTGAATATATGCATGATGTTTCAAATGTTGCCTTAGTTGGGATGTGTGAACATTCATGATTACCTAGTATGGATTGAAGTCTTTTGTATATACTTGATCCTAGGTGTAAAGGTAGTATGCATGACTTGGTAGGGTGATGATGTGGGTTTTAGTGACCTAGAAGTCACCTTACTGTAATGTTCTAGGGAAAAGAAGATTTTTTGTGGCTAAGTCTCCTTGTTGTTTTCCCTAATGTTGAATGACCTTAATGGCTATGGTAATGTATGAAAACCTTATGTGGTTAAATGCTATGACCTAACATAATGACTGGGGAGAAATTTCCTAGGTGATAAAGTTTAGAACACCTTTGGAGCCCTTATGGTATGTTACTGTAACTCTTTCTAAATGAGAAATCACTTTTAAGTGATGAAAAAATGAATGTTGTTAAGTTAAGATCCTCTTAAGGTTGGGTTAAGTTGCTCTTAATTGGGTTTACCCTAAGTGGGGGATGGTGATGGAATAGTAAGGTTATAGGAATTGTCTACCTTTACCTTCTATTTTGCTTGATCTTGAATCTAATGAAGTCTTGATGAGCTTTTTCATGAATAGAGTCTTGCATAAAGTATGAATTGCATGAACTTTATATGTTTGGTATGTATTGATTGACATTACCTTAAGGGTATTTTTAAAATTCCAAGGTGCATGAACGAAAATTTTGATTAAATACATGTTTTCTCATGAGTATTGTACATCCTAACATGCTAATGGTACACTTGACATCATGAGATAATGTAGGAAACTTGATTTTTAGTCACTTGTGATATGTAAGGTTTAGCCTTATAATGAAAAGTTGAGTCTTTTTTAAAATGAAATATGTGGAGTCTCTTGAAAATTATGTGATTTGTATGGTTTGGAAAGCATGATTGTAGGCTCACTATTGAAAAGTTAAAGCATGTTTAGCTTAGTATTCATGTATGTGCCTATAATTTGTATTGTTGTTCCTAATAGATGCTTACTATGAAGGTGAGTATTATGTTAACAAAATGACATTTTATGAAATAGCTTTCTATTTGTTGTGATGTGCTTGGTGGGATTTACCATTTGGACCTCACTAGGAAGAAATCATGATCATGTCTTAGTTTGGAAGTGAGAAATTCTCATATTAGTGTAAAGATGGCATTTGTGCATGAAGTATGAGTGCTTAAAATGGTTTTTGAGTATGTGTTGTAATCTGCCTATGTGTGGACTTGCGAGATGATCTCTTAATGAATTGAATTGTAATGACCATGTTATGATTGGGAGAAGGATGTTCCTCTTAAGAACATGATAAGAGCCTCTTTGATTGATGCATTAAGGAGTGAGTGAATTGAAGTTTTGATTCCTTGTGTGCATTGAGTGTTAAATGGTGTGAAGTTGTGTTCCTTGTAAGTTCGGTGCATTAAATTCTATGTGATGATGTTATGAATATGATGAAATTCTCTATGATGCATTGAAGTCCTTGTTGTGATTAAAGTGTTCTAAGTGTCATTCGAGGACGAATGTTCCCATGTGGGGGATATTGTAAGACCCCCAAAATGAGTTAGGGTGTCTAGATCCTAATGTGTTCGTCTTAATGTTCTAATTTCCTAAAATGACTTATTATATGGCTTAGAGGAAGTGTATGAAGTTTGAGGTGATTTGGAAGTCAAACATCAAGGGTCGACCAAAACGTTCGACGACTAGTCACCTATGTGCCTCATGTGTCTATGCATGCTTATATTTGTATGTCATGAGCATATGAGGTGTTAAAGTGGTTTATAATGATGTCAAATTATAGTATATGAAGTTTCGTGAAGTTTGGAGGTCAAACGACCAAGAACGTCCAAGGCGTTCGAAAGATAGCCCATAAGACGCTCAACATGTGTCTTGATGGGGCCTAGCCTATTTGGACACGTTGCGAGTATTTGTTTTGGGTAAAACTCATGTGGGAGGTCTAAAACTTGTAAAGGGTTGTATTTACGTTGGAAATGTCCGGGTACAACTTCTAAAGGGCCCCGCAAAAGGCCCCACAAGAAGGGCCCAAGGCTGGTCAAGACACTGCCTTGGCAGTGTCAATCGACGGACCAAACGACGGCCAGTTGGTCAACCAACGTCCCGTTGGTGGGGTCTCGTCATTTGGTACTTATCTTGGGCTGGTATCAAGCCCAAAAATTTGCTAAGTACCAAACGAAGGAACCCCAGACACGGGCCGTCGACTGACCTACGTCCAGTAGGTTAGTCCGTCGATGGTGGCCTTTGAACTGAAGCATGCGTCTGTTTCATTAAAGGGGTGAATGGTAAGTTCACCCCGCGTCCTAAACCGACTCTAGCTGGATTATTTAATTGATTTTGGGTCTATATAAGTCATTCAAAATGTGATCAACCCATTCCTAACCCCATACACACGTAAGAATCTTCTCCAAAAATATTCTCCCTAGAAACCACCATTGATGGTGAAGCTAAAGAGCTGCTTCGAGCTTGGATTTTCGTGGGTGAATCATCAAGTTTTAGAGGTCTTCATGAAGATTAAGGTATGGTGATCTTCATCTCTAGTTATCTTTTCATCTAGAGAGCCATTGTCAAATATTTCAAAGAAGAAAATATGATCAAACAATGTCTTCTTCAATCTGCCATGGGTTCTTTATAAAAAGGTTTTGAACGATTGAATAATGATTAATTGAAGTTATTATAGTGGTTTTAACGTGATTTTTACTCCAATTGCATGATGAACCCATGCTCCTTCACACAAACGTTTTAGCCTTGCATGGGCTTTGTGATCTTGAATTCCTATAGATTGAATTATGATTGTATTACGTTGAAGTGATTGTATATACTGTTATTTACATGAATTTATGTTGAATTGATGTTGAAGGATCCATGAGGATCAATGCATGAAGATTTCAGCATGTTTAGCCTAGTTTCCATGGTTCACTGTAGCATTGACTCCTAAATGAATTAACGTTGATTTCGATCATGTTAAGTTGGTTGTATCTACTGTTCTAGGTTAATATCATGTTTGAAGTATGAATATGAATCTTGTATGATTGAAGTAAAGATGGCTTATGTGAATTGAACTAGGTTCTTCTAGTCTATGGGATAGTAATGTGCAATCTCGACGTTGGGATAGTTGTTATATGAATTGATCATGGTTAATTGTCCTTAGCTTCTGCCTATGATGTAATGTGGTTATGAATTATAGATAATAGATAAAATGTGCGTCAATGAATGATAGTTTGAATACGATGAACCTAGGTAAACTTATCTTCCATGAATATCTAACTTGAAGCATGTTTACAGTGGTCTATAGTTCTTTGGCAATTGTAGTAGGATCTAGTTTAAGCTATGATTTCTTCAATATACTTCCCTAGACGTATGCTATTAATGAAATATAATTGATGATCAATGCAAGTGAAATGGGATTAAAGATCTATGTTCTTCTCCTTTCTAGTATATTATGTGATGTAATGTACTATATTGTAATATGAATTTGTAGCGAATTGTACATTGTTTCTTTTGTGATTATTGTACTTAAGATACTGCCTTATACTTGAAATGTTGATGAAAGAGTAGTAAAGGTCAATGATGACCAAAGGCTAAAGGGTTGGGAAAAATTGCTCTATTCTTCTACTTCTCTAATTCTCTATAATAATGGTGATGAAGCCGTGAGTGGCATTGTGTGGTATGGTCCACTTATGGTAGCGGTGTTTACTTTATGTCATTATATATGTGTTGACCATGGCCTTGAAGGAAAATTTGATGAATATATGAAGGAGTGGTTATGATAATCACTTTATGTGTAGCTTGTGCCTAGTCTTCTATTTGAGTTGTGAATCTAGGTTATGTTACTATTGTTATGAGCATGTAGAGGGTTATGTAATATCATGTGTAGGTTCTGCCATTTCTTAGGTTCTAATGGTTGATGACCCCTACCCATGTACCCCTATGTGAATGTGTGAATAGCTAATGATAGGAGTCTTAAAGTGTTCTATGAAGCTAACTTGTCTCCTATGCTATTGAGTGTTGTGTGGTCTAAGCTCAAATAACTCCTCAAGTTAGTTGGCTTGGCTGTAGCAAGGGTTCCGAGGTCTGTTTCTACCCGCATCAATCCGTGTGAACCCGGTCTAATCGTAGGCATTCTAGACACATTAAGCATTACTTATCATATCCATTTTTAGGGTTGTTACATAGTCATAGTTCACAGTCCTAGCCTTCTCATTCTCGTTGGACTATTCCCTAAGCTTATCACCCTCAACCTGCAGAGCGTGAGTCATAAAACTAGATATGTTCATATCTCCCAGTAACATAGCATTTTTGCGGTCAGTTTTCACAAAATCTGAAACTCAATACAAGAAGTTATTCATCTGAGCCCTGGATTCAGCAACCATGTGAGGAGCATACCTGGAGAGTTGGTTAAACTTGAGCCCATACTCTTGACCGACTTGTTTCCCTGCCTTAAATTCAAGAATTCCTGATCCTTTGCTTCTCACAACTCCATTGGGAAAACTGATTGGGAAAAGGTCTCACTAAAGCACTCCCAAGTAATAGTAGTTGCATCTGTACCGCTATTTTTCTTCCACTGAGTTTACCAGATATGAGCCACATCTTTCAACTTTTATGATGCCAACTCTACTTGATCATTCCTTGTGACCTGCATCACCTCAAAGATCTTCGTGGTCTCATCCAGGAAATTTTGGGGATCTTTTCTGGTCTGTGATCCTAAGAACTCATGCGGATTCATCCTAACAAAGTTGAACCCTTGTTGTTGCTGATCCACCATTTACATTCATAGGAGCTTGAACCTGATTGTTCTGGTTGGCATTACTCTGAGCCAACATCTGAATGGTGTTCCTAAACTCAACATTGGAGACTTTCTGATGTGGGACTTGAGGATATGCATTTGCATTCCTGGCATTAGCTCTACGATGAGGGATGATCTGAAACGTAGAACGTCCAGTTAGAATGGAATTAAATCATACCTTACTCACGATAAGACTAACAAGAAAGTGATGTTTTTTCCTAAAACACTTCATAGCCTCCCTCTCATTAGTTGTGTTGCACTTCACATCCATGAAAAGGACTCTACTTAGTGTAGCCTTTCAGACATCCTAGGAAACTTACACATATTGCTCTGATACCAAGTTTGTCACACCCCGATCTACCGCCAAGACGCGGACACGAGACCTAGGACCACAAGTGATCCCAAGCTAACCCTGCTGGCATGATAATGATCATACTAAAGAAAATAACTAATGCGGAAGCTAAATCATAATTTAAAATTAAATGATGGGGAATACCCGTATTCTATAACTAAGATATTTGAAATACTGACGAGTTTAATACAAGGAAGTTATTAACTCAATACTAAGCTGAAACTAACTATGTTTAAAAATAGCCTCTAAACTGACTAGAAATGCTGGGATTGGCCCTAGCTAAGTCTAGAAAAAACTGAAACTAACGACTAAATACTGAAAAGAAACTCATGACAATTGTCCTCGGAGAATGAGGATTCACCAATGATTTTGCTAAACTGAACGGGAATCGATCTAAGCGTGATCTGGATGCTGAGAACCTGAACCTACATCATGAGAAGATGTAGTACACGTATGTGTCAATACTTGAAGGTACTGAGCATGTAGGATAAAGTAAAACTGAATTAAAACATAATTAAACAAGAACAAAAGCAAGTATAATAATCGGAATATGATATATATACTGAATTTTGAGCTAACTAGATCCAATGACCAAATTTATAACATGCTGAGATTGAATACTGACTGATCTGTAAATATGGTCAATGCAAGAGAGTCTGATTGAACGGTGGGAGCTACTAATAATCGATAATAAAACCACATGAGCTAAATGTGGAGTCCGATGTATACGCCCCATCGAGAGGACCCAATATACCCTACCAGAGTTATAAAGGCATACTAGCGTGATCACTAAACTTATGCCCATAGAGGGAACTTACAACCTACTTGGCTAGTAGTTCAGGGACTAATTGGGTACGCTGAACCCTAGTCCAACTCGGTATTATGCTACTCTTAATGAATAAAATGATTAAGACATTATGATTGAATATCTGTAAAAACTGGATAGCTCAAAACTAAACATGCAAACTGAGAATGCAACAATGAATCTGATAATGATGGATTAATAACTGAGGCATGTATATCTGAAGTAACTGAAATATCTAACCTAGCATGTGTAATTCAAAAACTAAAGAAATACACTGCTAGGGTTCTGAAATTCATGCGATAAACTAATTAATAACTTTACAATCTGATTTGGAATATATATTTAACTAATTTATGATGATCTGTTGTAATTCTAGAAACCCTAGGTTTAATCATGATAAGAAAATCACGAACTGACTGAAAACTAGGGATCTAATGGGTGAAAGGAACCCACTAGTGAAATCCACATACCTGGTGATGAAATCCACGGAGAAATATTCAGATTTCGAGGCTGGAACTAAGGGAACCTTGTTGCGTTCTTCAACTTGGGTTCTTGATTTTTTCTTCTTTCTTGCTTCTAATTTTCTAAGTTTTAATTTATTGATTTGACTTAGGTAAGTTTTAGTTATGTTTCTATGCTTAAACTGACTAATATCTGATGATTTAGGGTCAAAATGATGTAACTTAGGGTTTAAATAAAGTGGAAAAAGACCAAAAGACCCCTGAGTTAATTGTTGTTGGACCAAACGACGACCTGGACAGACGGGCCGTCGTTCAATCGACGGTTTTGTCGTTTGGGTCCGTAGATTGGGTCTGTTCGACATGCCTTTACTAAAATGGGCATAAATTTTTACTCGGAGGTCTGATTTAGCAAACTCGATGGCTATGGAAAGCTAATTCAATTATCTATAATTTCATAGGTTATGAGATACCTAATTTATTTTTTGCTAGGAGTTATGATCAATTGAAGTTTACCCAACAACATTTTACCCCTAAATGTCTGCTAATTTTCACCTACGGTCCGTAGGTCCATCTACATACCGTACTGGTCAACCGTGGTTCATGTCAGAGGCTGGGTAAATGGGGTGTTGATCGACAAACATAGACTACGGACCGTAGTCTGACTTATGGATCGTAGGTCTGTCTGTGGATCGACACTTAATCAATTTTTCTGGGTTGCGTCATGGGAGAGTTTCAGTCACAAACAATGGATGTGCAGTACGAGCCGTAGATCAGACTACGGTCCATCGATAGTGATCGTCGATTGCACATACAGTTTTTAAAAAGCTGATTTTTGGTTTGTTTTGGATACGAGGTGTTACATAAACCCTCATTGCGATTTCTCAGAATTTTTGGCTACTTGTGTTTTGCTTATATACCACAGATTAAAAGAGACAAGCTTGATAAGAAGGCAGTTCCTAGAATCATTGTAGGCTACAATGTTTTCTCCAAATCATATAAGGTCTATTAACCTCAAACGGAGAAATTTTCATAATTAGAGATGTCCACTTCATTGAGGACCAACAATGTAATCACGAGAAGCCCGAAAATAATCCACCAGTTAACATTATATTAGATCCAAAAGATCTAGTAGATCATCCTCTTGTTAGAGGCACACATTTGATCTCTCATATCTATTGGAAAGTAATACTGCAATTTGTGAGCCCACAAGTTATGAGGAAGCAGAAGGGGATGACAAATTAGTGGCAACAATAAAGGAGGATATGATGATTATCCGAAAAAAACAAATCTGGGTGCTTATTGAGAATCCTCTAGACAGAAAGATCATTGGTGTAAAATGGGTCTTCGGGACAAAGATAAATGTTAATGTCTTCATCAACAAACACAAATCGATAATTGTAGTGAAAGGTTATGCTCAGATATTTGGAGTAGAATACTCAGATCTTTCACACAAATTGGTCGACTTGTCACAATTAGATTGCTACTAGTCATTACAGCGGAAAAAGGTTGGAAAGTTTATTAAGTCGACCTTTCTCAATGGTCTTCACCAGGAAGGGATTATGTTGAGCAACCATATGGTTTTGTTTTCAAGTGTCAAGAAAATAAGGTTTGTTTGGTAAAGAAATCTCTTTATGGTTTAAAGCAAGCACCAAGAGCTTGGTATATCAAGATTGACGATCATTTGCTAAGTTTAGGCTTCAAGAAGAGCGTATCTGAGTTTACACTTTATATTAAGTGTTCATGTGTACACATACTTATTATTTCTTTGTATGTTGACGATCTCTTTGTCACATGAAGTAATATTTTCATAATTGAGGACTTCAAGTTAGAAATTATGAAGGTCTTTGAAATGACAGAACTTGGACAGATGGTGTAGTTTCCTAGAGTAGAGATCAAACAAAATGTTTTCATTTGCCACAGAAAATATGCTCAAGAAATCCTAAAGAAGTTTCATATGGAAGATTGAAAAGTTATGAGTACTCCAATGAACCAAAAAGGAAAAGTTTTCCAAAGATGATGGAATAGAAAAGATGGATAAGGCATATTATAGAAGTCTTATTGGCTTCTTGATGTATTTGACTGCAACAAGGCCTAATATTCTATATGCAGTGAGTTTTTGTCTCGGTTCATGCATTGTTAAAGTGATTTACACTTTAGAGAAGCTAAAAGAATTGTCAGATACATCAAAGGAACTATCAACTATGGTGGTAAGTTTCACAAAAGTCAGAAAGTTTAGACTTAACGGATTCCTCGATAGTGATTGGGGTGGTGCACCTGATATGAAGAGTACTTCATGTTTCCGTTTCATTCATGAGTCAGGAGCTTTCTCTTGGTATCCAAAAATAATATATTACTACATTCAATATCCGGGGCAGATTATTGTTACAACAACAACAACTGTGAATCAAGCACTATGGTTGAGAAAAATTATGTGTGATATGAATATGGAGCAAAAAGAAGGGACTGAGGTTTTTATTGATAACCAAGCTGCAATTTCTATTACAATTAATCCACTTTTTCATGCAAAAACAAAGCGTTTCAATATTTAGTTGTTTTTCTTAAGAGGAGTGTAGAAACATGAAGATGTGAAACCTCTTTACTACAAGAGTGATGAGCAGGTTTCCCCCTTTCGCGCTTCCAGAATTCTCAGATCTAGATGAAACAACACAATTATTGATATGGTGGGGTTGATGGAGCATTGAGTTACCTTGCTTATTGTTGGCATCTTTGTTTGTTTGTTATGAAATACTTTATGGGCAACACTAGGAATAAGGACAGCAACACAACCATGGGGTTGTGGGGTGGGAAGCATTAAGTCAATACCTTGCTTATTGTTGGCATGCTTTGATTGTCCTGATAAACTTTAGGGTCAACACTGGGGTGGGGACTGAAACACTAACATGGGGTTGAGGGGTGGGGACCATTGAGTCAATACCTTTTTTTTGTTCCTTACTGGTCCGATTCTGATGTGGTACTGGTTTATAAACCTGATTTTGTTAATTGTTTAGGTGATTCCTCGGATTGTTTTAAGGATAGCCTGTAAAGTTCTTTTTCTTTTGTGTATGCCATTGGTCTTCTTGCATTTTTTGTTGATCGTGGTGAGTTCCTCATGGTTGTTCTTTGGTACCTGAAACTCTAGCAGAAACATTATTTGTAACAGGTTGACAATTAATTGGTAAAGTAGTTACGTTAGATTCATTTCATTGTGTTGTTTTGGTTTTGTTATTGTTTGCTGCTTCAGCCTCCTTTCTAAATCTATATTCATCATCTCTCCTCTTGACTTTACATGTATGAAATTTACTGTCACGCCTCAAAACCCATTAAGACGGACAGGCACCCGATGCCCTAAAGGCCCGAGAGAACCAACCTGCAACCTGTTCTTACTCTGCATATAACTATAACAATTGTGACAAGTTCACTTAGGATGCAGTGATACAAAATAACGTAAGTAGGTCCAAAAGTTATATACAAGACTTGGCCGTTGAGGCCACAACTCCTTAAGACACAACTTAACCCTGTACATACGTATACAAAGCCTCTAAAAGATAGAAGACTAGAGTAGGTCGGGACAGACCCCGCCTTACCCTTAACTATTAAACAATACCAAAATGAATTTATCAAGGACTCAATAAAACTCCGAATCAACTTGGAGCTCACCAAAAGTAGCAGAGTGTCGTGTGCTCATACTGAGGAGGTCTACTAGCTGGAGTACATGTGCCTGCAGCATGAAATGCAGCGTCCCCAATAAGGGACGTCATTACGAAAAATATACTGAATATGTAAGGCAATAGCATATGTAATACGAGAGCTCAAATGAAATCAAGTAGCAACATATCATAGATTAGGAGAGAAGACCACCTTTGCTTACTCTTGTGGGATCAAGTAAGTTACACTCTTTTCTTTACTTTTCTGTATGTTATAATCTTTGTTGGGCATGTGATACAAGTGACCAGCTGATCAGTGGTAGAAGAGGATGACCCATGCTAGGCGTATTAACCCCTGGGATGCGGTCGGCATAATTACACAACTTGGGATCGGCCCATGCTAGGCTTTCGCCCCTGAAATGCCACCCTTCTATACCAATAGGGATCGGCCATGCTAGTCTTTCGCCCCTGAGCTGCCACCCTTAATTATATAGATTTCTTCACTTAGATTCTTTAATCTTTGAGATTGTTGTTTATCAGTTCACAACTCTTTTGAGATGTTATTTTGGTGGTCATAATCATTTTTGAGATATGGAAGTACAGACCAGTAATAGAAGACATGAAAATAATACTTCAAGGAAATAACAATGACATAAGGAGCAATGTAACATCAACACATTACTTTAAGAGACTAATGACACAATTGACTTCAAACAACAAAGAGGAGGATTTATAGACTTGCTTTTGTATTTACCATTTCTATACCAGCACATGGGGGATAACTAGACAAGTATAAAACAGTAAACAGATAATGAAGTAGTTTTATGCACTGCGCAGAGGGGGAAAATATTGTTAGCTATTTGGAGATAGTATGCTGCCACTATGTTTCCTCTTCTAGGAATAGAACTTATGAGATTCACTTCATTGATTTTAATTGCAGGTGTCAGATTTCATGCCAAAGGGATATAGAATCGAATAGCCTTACATACCTTATCCTCGGACTGATATACTATCACGATTCATCCTCCATGTTTTGGTTTTAATCTACAATTTAATTCATGGTAAACTAAAATTAGCAGCTATAACATCATGAACTTTGTAAAACAGTAGCTAACTTTGACTGATAATGAGCCCATACAGCCCTTAACATAATGTGTATCACCACACCCTCATTCTCTATCCATCACATACATTATACATCCTTTTCCCAAGACTAACCAAGTTGCGCCAACAGTAATATACATAGAACAACCCCAAGTATTCTTTATCATACAACCAAGTATTGAACTCACCACCCCCTTGAGTTATTCATGAAAGCACACCAATAATTCCTCACTTAAACTCATACATAAGGAAGACAAAAATGGAGCAGTCACCTTACCTCAATTTCTGCAACTTCTCCTTATAACTTGAATTCTTTTAGAACTTCAGCTTCCCTTCACACTTGAACCAAAGAAAGGTATGAGGGTTTCTTCAAGAACCCTAGAAAACTTTAAGGCTGCTGGTTTAATCCTTAAGAAAAAAGAGAGAGAGAGAGAGACAGAGAGAGCTGGAGTTAAATTTTATTTTTATGTGTTAAAATGGTTGAAGAATATCTGCTCATATTGGATATGTATAGAGCTTTATTGACCACAAAAATATCCTCTAGAATCTCCTTTTTTGGGGGTCCATTTTCAGCCAATAATTGGTCAAGTAGGTGATGCACCTGCTTGTGCACATCAAGCAGCTCAAAAGTTCAAACTAGGTGATGCACCTAGTTGCTTTCACTTGGGCTTTATCCATATTGGGCCTTGGCAGATTTGGCTGCTGGGATTTCTTTCAGATTTTATTTTCATTTAATAGATTTGGGCTTCAAGTACAGCCCATTAATATAGGCCTAAATCTGGTCCATCAAACTTGGCCCTTTAACTATATTAAAGCTTAAGTAGGTGATGCAGCTGCTAGCTTAAATTAAGCCAAGCAAGCAGCTCAATTATTTTATTTCAATTTCTGAATGTTAATCCCTTGTTCTTCAACTTAGCACTTAACTTTTAACTTTAAGCTCAATTGCCACCTTACTATATCTACTTAAATACTTTCCGTCAGAGTTAACTTGCAATACACATGCTGAAACGTGCAAGGCGTTACATCACCTTCCGAGCTAGTTTAAACCAACACTAACCATATAAGAAACATGATCCCTCACCTAAACTATAAGTCTATATCAAGTATCACATGAATAGAACTAGCATATACATAATACAGTCCGTCACATCCTTCCCCCTTAAAACATTCATCCTCGAATGTTAGCAATGTTGTCCAGTCCAAACAAGTTCAAGCCTAAGTTAGTACTACTATCAATCACATTGAACATATAAACTTATACTTACTTGTCAACGCCTCCACTAACATTTTGATCTTTCTCACCAGTCTGGAAGAGGTGAGGATACTTCAATTTCATTGCTTCTTCCGCTTCCCATGTAACTTCTTCTACTTGTTGGTTTCTCCATAGTACTTTTACAGAAGCTACTTCTTTATTTCTTAACTTCCTAACTTGTCGATCCAGAACAGCAATGGGTACTTCTTCATAAGTGAGATCTCCCGTAACCTGTACATCTTCAGTAGGAGTAATACGAGATGGGTCACCTACGCATTTTCGTAGCATTGAGACATGAAACACCGGATGAACTGATGAAAGCTCTTGTGGTAGCTCTAACTCATAGGCTACTTGGCCGAATTTTCGGATAATCTTATATGGCCCTATATAGCGTGGACTCAGCTTTCCCTTTTTACCAAACCTCATTACCCCTTTCATCGGAGACACCTTCAAGAACACCCAATCCCCTATAGAAAATTCTAGTCCTCTCCTTTTAATATCTGCATATGATTTATGTCGACTTTGAGCTGTTTCTAGCCGCTATTGTATCACTTTGACTTTTTCCATAGCTTGATGAACAAGATCTGGCCCAAATAAGGCAGTTTCACCTGTTTCAAACCAGACAATTGGTGATCTACACTTTCTACCATATAAAGATTCATAAGGTGCCATTTTAATTCTCGAATGGTAGCTATTGTTATAATAAAATTTAATAAGTGGTAGGTGATCATCCCAGCTACCCTTGAAATCTAATATACAAACTCGCAACATATCCTCAAGTGTCTGAATTGTACGTTATGCCTGACCATCCATTTGAGGATGAAAGGTTGTACTTAAATTCACTTGTGTTCCTAAACTCTTTTGAAATGACTTCCAAAAATTTGTTGTGAATTGAGCTCCTCTATCAGATATTATAGAGATTGGCACCATGTGGTCGAACTATCTCTTTAATGTACAACCTCGCATACTCTTCAGCTGTATAAGTAGTCTTCACCGGCAAGAAGTGTGCTGCTTTGGTAAGCCTGTCAACTATTACCCATATGGAGTCAAACTTCCGGAATGAGCGAGGCAAACCAGTAACAAAATCCATATTGATCATGTCCCATTTCCAAATTGGAAGTTCTATACGCTGCATTTAACCTCCGGGCTTTTGGTGTTCTACTTTTACCTGTTGACAATTTGGACACTGAGCCACGAATTCTGCAATGATTTTTCTTCATGTCCCCCCACGAATACATTTCTTTCAAGTCATGATACATTTTAGTTGACCCCGGATGAACATAGTATCTTGAATTATGTGCTTCCATCATGATCCTCTTTCTTAGTTCATCTATATTAGGTACACACAATCTGTTTTGACATCGAAGTACTCCGTCTTTCTTAAGCTCAAATGCCTTTGTCATACCATGTAGTACATTCTCTTTAAGTTGTAACACAATTGGATCAGTGTACTGCTTCTCTTTCACTTCCACTATTAATGAGGATTCTGCCGCATTTTGCATAATAACCCCTTTGTCTTGAGATTCAAAAAGGCGAACGCCCAAGTTCGCTAGTTGGGACAGATCCTTAGTCATTCCTTGTCTTCCCACAGAATTCCCATAAATGCTTGCCATTATTTTACGGCTTAAAGCATCAACTACTACATTAGCTTTACCGGGATGATATAAGATGTCAATGTCATAATCTTTTAATAGCTCCAGCCACCTTCGCTGCCTCAGATTTAAGTCCTTTTGCTTAAAGATATATTGCAAGCTTTTGTGATCAGTGTATATGTCAACATGAACTCCATACAAGTAGTGGCGCCATATCTTCAAAGCAAACACAACTGCTGCTAGCTCTAGATCATGGGTTGGATAATTTTTCTCATGTGGCCGCAGCTGCCTTGAGCCATAAGCTATAACTTTACCATGCTGCATCAATACACAACCTAAGCCCATTCCCGAAGCATCACAGTACACTACATAGCCTTCTGTACCTTCTGGAAGTACCAATACAGGTGTAGAAGTTAATTTACTCTTCAGCTCTTGGAAGCTTCTTTCACACTCATCGCTCCACTGAAACTTGGTTTCTTTGTGTGTTAGCTTTGTTAAGGGTGCAGCCATGGAAGAGAATCCTTCAACAAACCTTCTGTAATAACCTGCCAATCCAAGAAAACTACGGATCTCCGTAGGCGTTGTAGGTCTTGGCCAGTTTTTCACGGCTTCTATTTTCTGGTTATCAACCCTTATTCCTTCCTCGGATACGATATGACCTAGGAATGCCACATATTTCAACCAGAACTCACATTTAGAGAACTTTGCATACAATTTACGATCACGAAGAATTTGTAAAACCTGCCGCAAGTGATTAGCATGATCCTCTTCCGATCTTGAATACACCAAAATGTCATCTATGAACACTATCACGAACACATCTAAAAATGGCTTGAACACCCTATTCATCAAATCCATAAAAGCTGCTGGTGCATTTGTTAGCCCGAATGACATGACTAAGAACTCAAAATGACCATACCGTGTTCGGAAAGCTGTCTTGGGTATATCTTTGTCCTTGACCCTCACTTGGTGATAACCTGACCTCCGGTCGATCTTTGAAAAACACCTAGAACCTTGTAATTGATCAAACAAATCATCAATTCTAGGGAGGGGATATTTGTTCTTAATCGTTACCTTATTCAACTGCCGGTAGTCGATATACATTCTTAACGAGCCATCTTTTTTTGCGTACAAATAAAATTGGTGCTCCCCATGGGGACATACTAGGCCTTATGAATCCTTTTTCTAATAAGTCTTTTAATTGCTCCTTCAACTCTCGTAATTCTGCCGGAGCCATTCTATACGAAGGAATTGAGATAGGTTGAGTATCTGGAAGCACATCAATACCGAACTCTACTTCTCGTTCTGGAGGCAAACCTTGAAGATCTTCAGGAAACACATCTGGAAATTCATTTACCACCGGAATGGATTGAAGGGTTGGTGGCTCCGCATCTACATTTTTCACTCTAACCAGATGGAATATGTATCCTTTGGAAATCATCTTCTTTGCCTTAAGATAAGAAATAAATTTACCTCTTGGCGCCCCAATATTACCTTTCCATTCGAGGACTACCTCTTTTTGGAAACTTGAAATGCACTATCTTAGTTCGGCAGTCTACCATGGCGTAACAAGAAGCTAACCAATCCATACCCATTATAACATCAAAATCTACCATGTCTAGGTCAACAAGGTCAGCCAATGTATCGCGACCACAAACAGTTACAATGCAATTACGATAACCCCTTCTAGCTATAATAGACTCACCAATCGGTGTAGATACTTTAAATGGCTTCACTAATAATTCTGGTGTTCTTTTGAACCTTCCGGCAATCAATGGTGTAACATATGATAGTGTAGACCCCGGATCAATTAATGCATATACAATATGTGAAAAGATGGACAATGTACCTGTAACCACATCCGGCGAGGCTTCTGAATTTTATCGATCCCCCAGTGCATATGTGTGATTCTGACCTCCACTAGAACTAGATGCTCCCCTAGCTCCTCTACCACGACCTATAGGCATATGTAGTCCCCTACCTAAAGAAGGGGTTGATGAGGTCGACGCAACAAATGATCTAGTTAGTTGTGCAACGCCACCCACTCCCCTATGAGGGCAGTGTCTCATCATATGCCCTGGTGTGCCACACCAAAAACAAACATCCATTCCAAACCTGCATGCACCTAGATGATTCCTCCCACACTGTTTACAAGGCTGTCGTGGAGGCCTTGATTGGTTCGTACTTCCCTGCTCTTGATGACTCGCTATTTGTGAGCCTTGGCTTTCACTTCTTTTCCCAAACTGATTGCCTCTAAACCCTTGGAACCGTGGTGGAGCACTAGCTATAGAGTAGAAAGATGATGGCCTAGGTGGTCTGTTAGAGAATCGAGGCCTAAACTCACCTTGGGATTGTGTAAACTGCCCCATGGATCTGGCCGTCTTAGAATGCCCTGTTTCCAACTCTTGTGTCCTTCTTCTTTGCCTTTGATCCTCCAATTTTTGCGCAAAAGCCTGCATCCTTGCTATATCCATATCTTTATTCAACGAAGCAATTGTACAGTCTCTAACCAGATATGAATCTAATCTATCCACAAATTGATGAACTCTATCCTCCATAGTAGCTACTACATTAGGAGCATACCTGGCCAAGGAATTAAATTTGAGACTATACTCTCTCACTCTCATATTTCCTTGGTGGAGATTTAAGAACTGATCCACACGGGCCTCTCGGATCTCCAATGGCAGATAATGATCAAGGATTGCCTTTTTGAACTCTTTCCACGTAGATGAAGGTGAATTTGTTCCCCTAGATTGCTTCCAAGCTTCATACCACAATATAGCCACACCCTTTAATCTGTATTCAGCTAGCTCAAGTGCTTCTTTACCACTTACATGCATAATATCCAAAGTGCGTTTGATTTGATCTATAAAGTCTTGGGGATCTTCATTAGGATCTGACCCGGTAAATGATGGAGGGTCCAAGTTAAGAAAATTATGTACCCGTGTTCCAGCAAATCTATCTACACCACTAGTACCTGCAACTGGACCTTCTTGCCTTTGGCCATGACCAGCAACTATATGAGTCAATAATTGGACTGCATTCCTCAAATCTTGCTCGGTAGAATTGATAGGGGGTTCCTGAGGTTCATCTTCCCTCCTTAGTTCTTCAAGAGATGGAGACGTCGGGGAAGTCTGCGATAGAGACTCATCTTGAGCCCCACTTTGAACAGCTTGACTTGGTGGTGGTTGGCTGGTCCCTTCTTGGGCAGCCACATCTACTCGTTTACCAGTACTTTTACTCCTTCTCATAACAGGCATCTTTGCTATAATAAACAATTGAGAAATTAGATATGATTCACCTACAACACTGGTTCTATCGCACGATCTAAGAAATGAAAGAAATGAGACAACTCCTACATGTCCCGTAGCCTCTTGTTTATAGATGTGGTGCACAGCACATCCATAAGCAATACTCTACACACACACAACTTTGTAGACTCACTAGGATGACCTACTCTGATACCACTTTTTGTCACGCCTCAAAACCCATTAAGACGGACAAGGCACCCGATGCCCTAAAGGCCCGAGAGAACCAACCTGCAACCTGTTCTTATTGTGCTTATAACTATAACAATTGTGACAAGTTCACCTAGGATGCAGCGATACAAGACAACATAAATAGGTCCAAAAGTTATATATAAGACTTGGTCGTTGAGGCCACAACTCCTTAAGACACAACTGAACCCTGTACATATGTCTACAAAGCCTCTAAAAGATAGAAGACTAGAGTAGGTCGGGACAGACCCCGCCTCACCCTTAACTACGATACAATACCAAAATGAATTTACCAAGGACTCAATAAAGCTCTGAATCAACTTGTAGCTCACCAAAAGTAGCAGAGTGTCGTGTGATCCTACTGAGGAGGTCTACTAGCTGGAGTACATGTTCCTGCAGCATGAAATGCAGCGTCCCCAATAAGGGACGTCAGTACGGAAAAATGTACTAAATATGTAAGGCAATAGCATATGTAATACGAGAGCTCAAATGAAATCAAGTAGCAACATATGAGTGCATAGATTAGGAGAGAAGACCACCTTTGCTTACTCTTGTGGGATCAAGTAAGTTACATTTTTTCTTTACATTTCTGTATGTTATAATCTTTGTTGGGCATGTGATACAAGTGACCAGCTAATCAGTGGTAGAAGAGGATGACCCATGCTAGGCGTATTAACCCCTGGGATGCGGTCCTCATAATTACACAACTTGGGATCGGCCCATGCTAGGCTTTCGCCCCTGAGCTGCCACCCTTCTATACCAATAGGGATCGACCCATGCTAGGCTTTCGCCCCTGAGCTACCACCCTAATTATATAGATTTCTTCACTTAGATTCTTTAATCTTTGAGATTGTTGTTTATCAGTTCATAACTCTTTTGAGATGTTATTTTGGTGGTCATAATCATTTTTGAGATATGGAAGTACGGACCAGTAATAGAAGACATGAAAATAATACTTCAAGGAAATAACAATGACATAAGGAGCTATGTAACATCAACACATTACTTTAAGAGATTAATGACACAATTGACTTCAAACAACAAAGAGGAGGATTTACAGACTTGCTTTTGCAATTACCATTTCTATACCAACACATGGGGGATAATTAGACAAGTATAAAACAGTGAACAGATAATGAAGTAGTTCTATGCACTATGGAGAGGGGGGAAATATTGTTAGCTATTTAGAGATAGTACGCTGCCACTATGTTTCCTTTTCTAGGAATAGAACTTATGAGATTCACTTCATTGATATTAATTGTAGGTGTCAGATTTCATGCCAAAGGGATATAGAATCGAATAGCCTTACATACCTTATCCTCGGACTGATATACTATCACGATTCGTCCTTCCCGTTTTGGTTTTACTCTACAATTTAAGTCATGGTAAACTAAAATTAGCAGTTATCACATCGTGAGCCTTGTAAAACAGTAGATAACTTTGACTGATAATGAGCCCATACATCCTTAACATAATGTGTATCACCACACCCTCATTCTCTGTCCATCACATACATTATACATCCTTTTCCCATGACTAACCAAGCTGCGCCAACACTAATATACATAGAACAGCCCCAAGTATTCTTTATCATACAACCAAGTATTGAACTCACAACCCCCTTGAGTTCTTCATGAAAGCACACCACTAATTCCTCACTCAAACTCATACATAAGGAAGACAAAAATGGAGCAGTCACCTTACCTCAATTTCTGCAACTTCTCCTTATAACTTGAATTCTTTTAGAACTTCAGCTTCCCTTCACACTTGAACCAAAGAAAGGTATGAGGGTTTCTTCAAGAACCCTAGAAAACTTTAAGGTTGCTGGTTTAATCCTTAAGAGAAAAGAGAAAAGAGAGAGCTGGAGTTAAATTTTACTTTTATGTGTTAAAATGGGTGAAGAATATCTACTCATATTGGATATGTATAGAGCTTTATTGACCACAAAAATATCCTCTAGAATCTCCTTTTTGGGGGTCCATTTTCAGCCACTAATTGGTTAAGTAGGTGATGCACCTGCTTGTGCACATCAAGCAGCTCAAAAGGTCAAACTAGGTGATGCACCTAGTTGCTTTCACTTGGGCTTTATCCATATTGGGCCTTGGCAGATTAGGCTGCTGGGATTTCTTTCAGATTTTATTTTCATTTAATAGATTTGGGCTTCAAGTGACAGCCCATTAATATAGGCCTAAATCTGGTCCATCAAACTTGGCCCTTTAACTATATTAAAGCTTAAGTAGGTGATGCAGCTGCTAGCTTAAATTAAGCCAAGCAAGAAGCTCAATTATTTTATTTCAATTTCTGAATGTTAATCCCTTGTTCTTCAACTTAGCACTTATTTTTTAACTTTAAGCTCAATTGCCACCTTACTATATCTACTTAAATACTTTCCGTCAGAGTTAACTTGCAATACATATGTTGAAACATGCAAGGCGTTACATCACCTTCCGAGCTAGTTTAAACCAACACTAACCATATAACAAACATGATCCCTCACCTACACTATAAGTCTATGTCAAGTATCACATGAATAGAACTAGCATATACATAATACAGGCCGTCACATTTACGGCCTTGGTGTTTGCACTAATCACTATCTTTACTTGTTGGAGCCTGTGGAAAAATAGATGTGCATGCAAATATGGTGGGAACAAATCTAATATGACTAAAGTGATATACTTGGTGCATAAAGACATCAACAACCTCCTGCTTATCGACTTTCCTTACATCAGATGGCCATCCAAGTGGCCTGAATTGATACAGTATGCAGGAAATTACTTTCATGATATCAAAATTACAAAGGTAAGTTGGTTTAAGACACCTGCAAATGTGGTTAAAATTAACTATGATGGTAGTGCATTACAGAACCCTGGAAACATAAGGGTTGGTGGTATTGTTAGACTTGCCCAAGGTGATTTAATCTACGCTTATGCTACTCTACTAGGCCACGGTACCAGCAACCACGCATGGATTGAAGCTGCTCAATGGGGTATATCTTGGTGTCTAAATAATGGTTTTAATCAGGTGATTTCGGAAGTAGACTCTAAGTTAGTGGTTCACTGGATAAAAAAATAAGCTGCTCTACCTTGGAATTTGCAGTATGTTATAGCTAAGCTTAAGAGAACATGTGATCAATTCCAATCATTTTCCTAAAATCAGACCTTTAGAGGGGCTAACTTTATGGCTGATGTTTTATTTAAAACTATATATAATAGTGAATTCCCTGAACATTACTTCCATGTCCACCAGCTACCAAAAGAAGCTAGAGGATACTGAATGTTGGACAAGAGTGAGATGCCAAATTTTAGAATAAGAAAGACGGAGAAGATTAGAGAACCACCTTGATCCTATAACTTTCCGTATGGTTCATGTGAAGATGCCCTTTTGTGTTTTTCTTGTTTTTTCTTCATACTATGTAATGGGAGAGTCTTCCTCATTTATCGCTTTCCTAGATTACTTGTATTGAGAAGAGTCCTCTCTTCTAGGTGCATAGTTGATCTAGGTTTCTTTTCTTATCTCTTCTCTTGTGTTTATAGGATATGAATACAAGAAGGACAACCACAAGAAGACTGGAGGAAGGAGTAGGGAATGAGGAATTTCCTCCCCGAGGTGAACAAGTCCCTATAGCTAATCAAAGGAATGATCTTTGACCCAACTCATGACGACTCAAGCTCAAGTCGTCACCAAATCATGTGATGTCCCAAGCTAACCAAAGAGTTGGACCTAATGTGAACCCAAATGCAGGTACTCCAGCTTTTAAAATCCGAGATTTCATGAGGACGAATCCTCCTACTTTCCATGTTACTAAGGTAGATGAGGATCCACAAGGCTTCATAAATGAGGTATTCAAGGTGGTAGATGCTATGGGAGTGACTCCTAGAGAAAGCGGAACTAGTCGCTTACCAACTAAAAGATGTGGAACAAGTGTGGTTTGAGCAATGGAGGAATGAGAGACACGTACAGGCAGGGCCGATAGATTGGGGAGTGTGTAAGACGGCCTTTCTTGAAAGGTTCTTCCCCATAGAGTTGTGGGAGAGAAAGTTAGTAGAATTCATGAACCTTCGTCAAGGGGGATGAGTGTGAAGGAATATTCTCTCAAGTTCACCCAACTCTCTAAGATTGCCCCAACCTTAGTAGCCAACTCTAGGGCTAGAATGAATAAGTTTGTGATGGGGGTGTCTAGTTTGGTTGAGGAAGAGTGTCGTATGACAATGCTCCATCATGATATGGATATCTCTAGACTTATGGTGTATGCTCAACAAATTGAGGAGTCTAAGCTTAGGAAGATGAATAAAGACGGGAAGAGGGCTAGGTCGGATGAACCAAGTCAAACTAAGTCTAAGAAGAGGTTTTATAATCAAGATTCCTCTATGGTGAACAAGGATAGGGCTTCCCACCAAAAATCTCAATGAGGGAGTGAAGGTGGCCCTACTTTTGAGAGACCTAGGTGTACTACATGTGGAAAGCAACATTTGGGTAAGTGTCTTGTCGGCATGGATGGTTTTTTTGGATGTGGAAACAAGGGTCATAAGATGAGAGATTGTCCAACCCTTAAGGCAAAAGGGAAGGAGACCAATCAAGCTCCTTATGATGGTCCGGATCCAAGTACTCAAAACAAGAATCTTTTCTATATGATAGAAGCTAACAAGGGAGCTAATCCAAAATGAAAGCCCAGTAAGTCATAGTTCCTTTTGGTTGTTTTGATTTGTTCTAGATGGGTTTAACCTAAGTGGGGAGAATGTGTTGAGTAGTCAGGTGGTTGATATCCTTATTTTTTCCTCCAATTCTTATTCAAGCTTGAGACCAAAATTCCTAGTAGTTTGTTTATGTCATGGAGTCTTGCATATGAGTATGAGTTGCATGTACTACTTATGATTATGAGTGCCTTTGATAGTATACTGTTTTGCATGCTCTTGATGGTATCATAATTACCTGGGAAGATTTGGTAGTTAATCTATATTTCTCATGTCAATGTGCATCTAATGATATTTTCTACTTGCTTCAAAGTTGTTATGTTTATGTGTCAATGTGTAATTTGAAAGTTATTACATGTTGAGATTTATAATGAAATTATGAGCATGAATCAAACTGGAGAAGGTAGTTCCTCCATAATGAAAATGAAAATGATGAAGTATGTGTGCACTTTGAATTGTGGAAATAGTTCCAAATTTGCTTATGTTGCTTAGAGTGCATAAAGATGTGAAGTTGGTGTTCCTTGTAAGTTTGGTGCATTAACTATGAAGTTTTATTCATGATGATGTGTGTTGTGAGCTGCTAGTTGAGTCCTTGATGTCCTTGAAAGTGTTTAGTGTCATTCGAGGACGAATGTTTTCTAAGTGAGGGAGATTGTAACGACCCTCAAAATGAAATAGGTCAAACTAGAGCTTTGCATATGTTTCATGAGTTAATAAGGTGTTAAAATTATGAATATTAGCATTTGAAGTCAGTTTGAAGAGTTTGGAAGTCAAACGTCAAGGAACGACCAAGACGTTTGACGACTAGTCATCTATGTGCTTTTGTGTGCTCTTGTGTGTCTTGGCATGTTTTATGTGTTTTAATGTGTCATTTTATGTCTAAAATGAGTTTAAAGGACCCTAGTACCTATATGGTAATGTTTAGGGGGTTTAACATCCGGGTACGACTCCACCAAGGACCCATAAGGGGCCCTTGAGGAGGACACCATCTCCTAGCCAAGAAGCTGCCAGGCATCCTCCTTGACAGTGCCAAACGACGGACAGTCGTTCAATCGACGACTTGTTGACCTTGGGCGTCGATTAGAAATGCAAGGACTGAAAATGATGAGCCTATGTCAGAAACCACGGACCAGGAGGACGGTCCGTTGGTTGAGTGATGTTCTGTCGATGAGCTCCGTCGTTGGACCTGCACTCCTACCTGCAATTCGGCCAACATAGGGGTGAATATGAAAATTCACCCCACGTCCTAATTAACTAGTAGACGATTATTTTAGGTGTTTTTGGGTCTTTTAAGCTAGTTTATACTCCTAAAACCTAAATTAGACTTCACTTTTGAAAATCAAAACCCCTCTCTCAAGAAAAACTCTCGCAAGACTCCATGGAAGCTTGAACTCAAGGTAGAGCTAGGATTGAAGATTTTGGGTGGTTTCTCACCAAATCTTGTGGTTTTTTCTTCATATAAGGTATGGTAATTCATCCTTGATTCTTGTCTCATTCAAGGAGCCAATCCAAAATCTTTTCAAAAAGGTTTCAAAATCCTAAATTCTTCTATTTTGAATTCTAAGCATGGGTTCTTTCATGAAAAGGTTTTAATTGATTAATTATGGTGTTTTCAATGTTATTAGATGGTTTTATGCTCAAAAACTCAATGAACCCATGAACATGCAAATTCTCAAATTTTGACTTATGAATTGGGTTTGATGAATATGATTAGACATTGTTAGAATTGAGTGTATACAATGTTATATTTTGATTATCTACAGCCATTTATGCTTAATTATGATGAATTATTGGATAATTGAGAAAATATGACCAAGGCTTGGATGAACGGTAAGTTGATCTCTATTATCTAGTTCTTATGGAATTGATCTTGAGTGGTATGGTCTACTTATGGTGGCGGTGTTTACTTGATGTATATGAAGTTATATGTGAATTGTCATTGTGGCCTTGACGACATTTAATGAGAAGTAAAGTGATGTTATTATGTATATGCATATGTTGTCTTATGAAGTTATGAATGTGTGTCTTGAAAATACTATGCCTAAATGAAGTATAATGAGAATGTGAAGTATGATTGTGTGTGGATTGTGATGATTGTAATACTATCATGATAAAAGTCAATGTTATGAATGAAAGTGGTTATGTGAAAGGTGTTTTCACATATACTCTCAAACACACAATGAATGAATGAATAAAGTTAAAGAATGAATGGGGGATTTTGGGGTATGCACTATTCGTGAGTGGAGATATAGTGTCTAGCATCTACCTCAATGTTCCTAAGATCTCTTAATGAACTAAAAGGTGGATTTTGGGATGGACTCATTCGTGAGTTGAGATGAAGTGTCTAGTAGCAACCTCACTATTCCCAAGAGCTTTCCAAAGAATGGTTGGAGGTTGGATACTCTTCGTAAGTTGAATGTGGTATTCAAAAGAAACTTTTAGGGATAAGTACTCTTAGGGAATTTGCACAAGTAGACATTTAGAGGGAGTCTTGGTGTGTCCTTATATGACATTGAATGGTTACCATATGATGTTAATGAAGTAAGTTGACTTTATGTCTAATGTTAATGAAGCATGTTTATGTCTTATGTAGATGAAGCATGTTGATTCTATGTTTAATGTTCATGAAGTATGATGGTCTTATATCTAATGTTGATGAAAGCTATGTAAATGATTAAATGTGATGTGCCTAGTCTAGGGTGATTCCTTAGGAGCACTAAGTGGAGGTAGTAGTATGGGATGCTACTTTCACATTGCACTAGTGTAACTTGGGGGTTGTCTTAGAGGATGGTCTTTATGTGAAGTTCTCAAATGCATGTATGTTTCCTCTAGTAATGAATGTTGACTTGTTAAGTTGAAATGAAGTATGCTTATCCTTGGTAGTCTTAAGGATCACTTAGGTGTGTATTGAAGAGGTTGTATGGGCGGTCTCTTCATGTCTTACCTAGGTGAGTCTTAGAATAACTTTGGGTAGGAAAGGTTAGGTGATTAATGGGGTTCTTGATGAAAGTGACTAAATGTTGAGAAGTATGGAAGTATGACCTTGTATGTTAAATAATGACTTGTCTAATGTCTTATACTCTTGGTTTATGAAGGTTTTATTAAAATAGCATGAAAGGTATATTTCAACTAAAATATCCGCTTTAAGCATGTTTTTGCATAATGCCATACTTAGTACAATATTTGTACTAACTCCATATTCTTCTATATTTCCAAAGTATAGGTGGAAGGCAAGTGAAGGTTCTTAGAAGGTGAGGCTTGGGAAGTAGATTTCACTCAAGATTGGTATGTCCTCATATATTCTAGTACATGACTATGTTTCTTTTAGTTTCCTTTATGTCAAAGACTTATATAAGACTTAATATGTTTTCTTTCAATGTAAATGGATGTGACCCTATGATATTAAGACGTGTCTAAGTTTGCTTGTGATGATGAGACTTCGTTACTTACGTTTATGAAAGAGTTTTCTTATTAGTTATGTTGTGAAACGTTTTAATTCCACACTACTTTTCATACCTATGAATAGAATGAAAGCTAAGAGGCTTGTACAAGACCTCCGAGAGGTAAACTACGCCGGTAACGCCTAGGGGGTACTTTGGGTCATTACATCTCAAATGATATTGTTTCTCGAATAGAACAATATCATAAATAGGAGTAAGTAGGTCCATTGAGATATAAAACATCTATATCACAAATCTCCAAGAAGCCTCAGAAAAGAAGAAAATAAAAAGTATCACAAAAATTCAGGCTCGTTACCAACAAAATTGTAGAAGCAAGGGGTGAGTACCAAACCACACGGTACTCAACAAGTAAACTTCTAAACACAATCTAAGGGGATGGGATACCGATACTCCTTACACACCAACCGAGCCTCGACAACTACAACATGCATAAACCAGCCCAACCTAACACAATTTATAAACTACATACCCTCAAAACAAACTCAATATTCATCAATCACAATTTCCACAAAAGGTACTCACAAATATCAGCAACACAGAAGATCAAGTTCATCAAATAGAGGTAATCAAATATCAAGTACTTTCCAACCACCAATAAAACACTTTATCATAAAAAATGAAGCTCTCTTGCGCTGCAATACAATGTGACACCATGAAATGATATGTATCAGAATGTCAAGTACTCTCTCCACCGTATATACATGATACTCCTCGGAAATACATCGAGAGTTCATGACCCATGGGGGACTCGTGAAGTCCATATATTGACATGGATGATCTCCACATGTCTGTGCGGACAATCTCAATACACTATTATAAATCAAACAAATTCCACACGGGTGTGCCCAAGTTATAATCTTAACATCTCGCCATTCCCACCATGGACGATATCTACGAGTCCAACTAATACTCAATCTCATCTCAATGCATGTGCACAATATGATTTCAATAAAAAGGATAATGCATCTCAATTAAATATCAATATGATATGCAATCACCTCAGTTATCACAAGTATATGAGTTCAATAAAGAACACAATCACACATAATATGTCAAGTCAATAATATATCAGCTAATGCACAATGCTTTGGCATTTTCGGATTACAATCCGCATTTTATAGTAATAAACTTTTGTTTTATAACACTGGTACTCGTATTAATGCCCGTCACACCATTGGTATGAGACCCCCATCCTTCGCCCTTACCCATGGTCTATTTCATTTATATTTTTTTAATTAGAAAAATGTCCTTCAACGAAGTCTTTCAAACAATTTTCAACACATCACACACAAATAATTAATCACATTGCCTTTTATTACTCCTTTTTTCATCATTAGAATTAATCAATATGGACAAGTCAACCCATTACCAAGTCTTATTACCCTTAAACACATATTACAAGGAAATACTCAAATTCCATACACTTAATAAGGGTTTAGAAATCCACTTGCCTCAAATAGTCAAACAATCACTCCTGGACTTGAGTCTTTCCCTTTTGTAGGGCTTTCAAATCAACGCAATCTAATCAAGTAAATAACCACCATAAGATTTCAAAGTTAAAAACACCCACATAACTATAGGTCTAGCCTAGACCCAAAAACTCACCCAAATTTATAATCAAGTTCCTAATCTTAATTTCAATTAACATGTCATCTCTCATATTTCCAAAATCCAAGTCTAGGGTTAAGTCACAATTTATCCAAACACTACAAACTAATATTTTTTTATACCATATTATGCATTCAATATTTAATTAGATATCACAATATCAAAACTTGAGTCATAGTATGATAACCATAAGAAAATTCAAAATCAAAATCAACTTACGTGATACTGCCTAAACCACCAAACTCAAAATTAATCCATAAATATTCATGTATGAATAATATCTACTAAATGATAACTTATAATACAAATTATCACCTCGTCTAATCATTAACTCACTATCCCGTCATGTGTACCATCAATAGCTATCAATAATTTAACCAAAAATTGATCTACCAAGATTTGTGGTTATAAAATATCTTAAGAATATTACATGTATTCAATTTCTTTCCACAGTTGCCAAAGTCATTATAATAATAACAATAACACGACTTCATTTCATATGAAAACTTTTGTATGTATATAAGAATTTGAGAATTCTTGAATGCATTCATACCTGCAATGCTAGCGGTCGTTTCCTTTGGTAGCGAGGCCACTAATTTTCTTTGCTTTTATTTTTCCTTTAAGTTATGATCTAAAATTGTTAAACCCTATTAATTTATTTTCATATATGGGTTAACTAGTACAGGGTATTAAATAAATCAGGCATTGGTCAATTAACCACCAACTAAATAAATAAATAATTTAATATGTACCCATCAATTAAATAACCGTAGTTATAGAAAATTTTAAATTCTCAAACCAGTTTCACCAACTGATCATAAATGACTCAGAACAACTATCGAGAGGAGTAAAATGATGATTTTATACAAATTTCTAAGAAAAAAGATTCCGGGTCATTACAAATTCGAAGAAGAAAATATGGTATTATAGTAGTTCTTTTCTAAAGCTATTCAATTTTTTGAATTTCTTGAATGACCCATCTTTAATTTTTAATTTTCATAAGTCAGATCCAAAGAGGGAAACGGGAGGGGTGGGGAGGAGAGGAATTCGAAGAAGATAATGTTGTATTGTAATCATTATTCTCTAAAGATAACTTTTTAAAATAAATATACTATGAAGAGGCAGAAAAAAGAGCAGTGAAGGGCTTGAAAAGATGATGAAGAAAGAAGTGAGGGGGAGCGGAAATAAAAATAGGTCTTTGATTTTAGAAAATGCATTTTTAATTAATTAATTAGTGTAACTTAATTTTAAAAAAGTGTTAAAGAAAAAAATGGTGAATAAATAAAAAGAAATAAATAAAAGTAATGACGTGATTGTGATGTGTTGTGGCGC
Source organism: Solanum lycopersicoides (assembly GCA_022817965.1). Taxonomy (NCBI): domain Eukaryota; kingdom Viridiplantae; phylum Streptophyta; class Magnoliopsida; order Solanales; family Solanaceae; genus Solanum; species Solanum lycopersicoides. Next base: position 66,071 of record JAJJBR010001097.1, read on the forward strand.
TTACATGGATATGAAGTGGCAGGTGAGAGTGATATTATATTCATTTCAAAGTTATTAGGGATATCAAAATATGTGTAGTTAAAGTGTTATGGTAAATTTTGTTGCCAAGTTCAAAGGTGATTTGATGTATTTTCTTATTTTTCTTCTTCTTTATGTATAGAATAAATATAATTTTTTCCCTCCATATCTCAAATATTTTTAAACAACCTCTATGTTCTATTGTATTTCAACCTTTTTTTTTTAATTTCTGTGTTTTTCATTTTTCTTTTATTTATAATTTTTTTCTCAACTCTTATTAATTTTTGCTAATGAATCGAAAGTTGAGTAGAAATCTTCTTTCTTTAATGTAACGATCCTTCTAGTCATATTATAAATTATATTTATTTTATTTTTAATAAATAGAAAGGAAAAAAAAGAGTTTTATAGTTTAATTGGGAGAAAGAAAAGAATAAATAGGCAACACCCAAAATAAAGAAAGAAAGAAAGGGATCTATCTATTCTATCTATCTATCTATCTATGTATCTATCTTTCTAATCTATCTAACCTTAAAAGTATGAACTCCCTAACTTGAATATTAAATTATTATAATACCTCCAACTTAACACCCAATTTAGTATATATCCTATATTTTATATTATATTATATTTATTTTTCGATATTATATAGGAACTTCACATTCAAGTACATAGAGAACTTCACAATATCATCCAATGCATATCAATCACTATTAAGAGTCTATCTATCAAATAGAATAAACTATAACCTACCTCCACCGAAGAACCGAAGTCAAACCTCTACTTCTCCAATGCTTATCCTTTCCTCAATGCCTCTGAACCTTTCCAATCTATCAATTATGTATAACTCATAAGTAAACAAGACTATGTAAACCCATATTACTATAAAAACCTTCCTAAATGTTGATGTCAACTTATATGTCAACTCTTGTATTTCTCGAATTGCAAGCCTAGGGTTATGTCTTTATTTCTTTGAATAGCATAATCTTAATGGTATTGAAACCGTACAATACACTTATTAATTACCTATCCCAATATGCCAAAACTTGAAGTACAATATGATAACTAAAGAAAATAATTAATTATTACAGAACTAAGCCAACTGGTAACTAAAACCAGTGGCGACAACTATAGGATACAAACACAATCATTAAATACCCAAATGATTTTCTATAAGTCAAATCCATAATATCAACTCACCATAATGCATTGACTTCGTTTATCATCAATGTTATATAGATTTACAGTAGTAGTAACTTCCTGGAATTAGCCACAACACCTATTCAATATGCTCTCTTTTAATTTTCATCTAACATCTAAATATAACATAAAACTACTCACCCTACCATTAATAATTTAATATGAATAGGATGAGCCTAAACTTGTTGAGGTTTACCTGATGGCACCGGCGCAAGTAAGGTTGTTTTGTTGTTCTCCGCTTCTTTCTTCGAGGGTTTGAGCAACAATGAGTTTGTGTTCGGATATAATAATAATAATAATAACCTCCCTTTAATTTAACTTGACTTTACCCTAATTGTATACATAACTAATTATAAAAAATGATAAAAGTGACCCACTATTAATTTTAATGCTATTTTCTTTAACCACAAACTAAATAAATTATTAAAACTTACCCATTAATTCTATAATTGTAGTTACAAATAGTCCAAAATATCCATTTAGAATATATCGGAAAGAGTCCTTTATGAAATGAAAATCTCTAGTATTCAAACGACCAAATGGGTCGTTACATTAGATACAAATTTACCCATCGTTCTTCCTCGAACGATCAAAAAGAAGGCGAGGGTAAGAAAGGGTACCTAAATCAATAGAAATGTGTGAATATCTTTTGTGGATATCATGCTCACTATCCCAAGGTCTTACCTAAAATGCATCAAACCAACCAATGGGAGGGCTACATCTCCTCTCATACTATGCTCAAATAGGATCATATCAATACTCAATTGGTAGCTATTGTTGCATGTAAACTCAACTAACAACAAAATAAAATCGCAATAACCATCAAAGCTAATCGTACACACATGTGCAACATGTTCACAAGGACCTTAACACAACCATTAGGTGGAATCTTTTCTCACATAACCATGATAAAATTTTGAATCAATACTAAATTCAATCATAAGTGAACCTAAACCAACCACCACACACTCATAATGCACAAACCATCATAGATCTTATCATGGTTCCCTTCTCACAACACAATCTTTTCCTGAACTTAAGTTATAAAAATAGACATCAAGTAATCATCCAGGAGAATCGAAATCATCTGATCCAAAAATGAAAATGATCAAGTAACCAACATAGAGTGATACACTCAAGCATACATAGCCTCTAACAACACTGTCAAAATGCTAGATTAGTAGCTATTGTAGACAAGCCTTAAGAATGACAAAACTAGACCCCATGGTCTCCACATTCAATCAAACATAGTCAAAACATGATACTGATGATGAGATAAATCTTAAGTCTATCTAACAACTGTAAATTTTCATGGTAGCTCTCCTATAAATTCTCATAAGCAAAGTTGTGTGTGTAGAATTACTAATATACTTACAGTATCCCAAACAACACCAAATCTTTCATAAGTGGAATGAACAAGTCTAACCAAGGATGCCCACCCTAGCAGGAGGACAATCAAATAATCGGTACACCTGATCCACTACTAGGGACTCACACATAGAAGCGAAAAAACACACAGACGTAGAAAGTAAATCATACTCTAATTCATGCCCGGAATGAAGTAGTTAGTCACATAAGAATGTAAATAACCAAGGTCAAATAACTCTAGATACTCTTTTTATAGTTCCCATATGAAACATTTTCATTCATCTGTATTTATCTCTTTGATTTTATGGCTACCCACGATCACTAATTTAGTCCCTATTATAATTGCACACATACTTGCTTTATCGAACCCCACATCCACTGGAGTCAACACTCCTAATAATAAAAAAACCTCATAACCACACCGATCATCTACCTTACTCTCAAACCATCATTAGTATCAAAGTATCCTTATCAAATACATGTTCAAACTATGGTTATCTCTTTCTATTTAAGCATTTGACAAATACGAGTCACAAACAAGGCTAATGACACTAATTTCAAATGTGATAATACCTTTTCATCGAAATAAAACTGTTAAATCACACCCAAAGTCAACTTCAAACCACTTTCACATACCATGCTTTAGCTACCATTTTTAACCATTACATACCTCATGCCAACACTTAGGGAAATTCTTGGTCACTCAAATTATTCTGTATAGCCCATAACCTTTATTCACCATCAAATTTCTATGTAAAATACCTTAACATTCTATGTAGTCCCATCAATAGAGCAGTATTAATCCAACTCCAAATTCTTAATAACCATGTAGAATTATATCTCACCTTGTACATCATTCTTAAGTCATCTATCATAATTTGATCAATCTAAACCCACATAAAATTCTAATTTTTCCATACCTTAATGTTTGTCACCCAGACCAAAACTCAATCTTTATAAAAATCGATGATAAACTCATAATAAGTCTATACCGGACTAGTTCACATCTCACACTCATATCTAACCTCATAGACAAAAATCAATACAACCTTCAACTACGTCCCAAGGGTTTTTACGAGAGGTCTTATTCCTTCACTTTTCTCAAATTCTTTCCATGGTGCAATATTCTAAATATCTCGACCCTTCAATATATCATACTCTTGTTTCTCTAGATCACGTACCAATCGCGTCCTTTTATCAACAACCTATGAAATTCTACTTCACATTCTAAATGAAAACTCTGAGGAAATGTTTAATATCTGATGCAATCAATATATTATCATCATTATTATTTTTTTACCTCACAAATTCATACCTTGATAAAACATACCACCAAGAATGTAGATTCACAATGAAAAGCTTGAATTGTAAACCTAACCATGTAACTCAATCTCCTTATCTATCAACATGATTGATACCGTGACAATTTTTATGAATTTCACATATCTTAACTTATCGTTGATCGCCTCTTCATCGATCTTATCATATTCTTCACTAAAAATTCAATCATAGTCATTAACAAAATAAAAACCACAAGATAACTTATCATCACACTCGAGCTGAACGTATGTACACTCCTTTCTTAAGTCTTATTCGATAGTTTTTAACCAATTTGATAAACCCCGTGACACTAAAACCATGACCGTGTTAAAATATATGAAACGACATGTCTCTGAACCCAATTCTCAACCTCCAAAAGATACCTCTTTATCCCTTGAAATTAGAGAGAATATTCTTGTTCTCACCTCTTTCTGAAGGCTACATTATATCCCACTATTTTTTTCTCATTATGAATCTAACTCCTTTAAATTTAATTCGAGTCGTTTCCTAACATCTCCTAAAATCTTTTCATATAACCACACTACTCAACAAATAGTACAAAGCACATCCTTAGATACTGGCAAGTCGCTATTACTATATAAAATTTATTTAACCAATAATCTTATTACATAGTTGCATCTCAATCACAATTTATCACAAACTTTTACTACCATCATACTTAGTTAACCCTTGTCATCATCATGAAGTAAACCTTTTCCTCGACCTGACACCTTAAACTTAGGTATAACAATCAAAATCAAGGGACAAACCCAATTTTACATGCGCTTTCTTACTAAAATCTTCAATTTACTTCACCCAAGTATACTTACTAGGACTTTCATTCCCTATAAGTTTGTCATTCTAATATCAATATACTCTTTGAAGCTTAAGATAAAATCACCAGTCCTCATTAAGAGCCCTCAAGATATATCTCACAACCTAAATGTATTAAGATCCTACAAAATATACACAACTAAAATCTTCCTTACAAATAATGCTTAACCCAAGCATCCGTAGTAACAAACAAGTTGGTTTCTCAAATCTGAATTTGATGTATTCATTGTTCACATAACCCTAGTACTGCCACACCGTGAAAGTCTGTTAGATACATAACTAGAACACATCATACCTATCTATAAGATCGTACCCAAATAGCCCACACATTTCTATCCCTTGAATAGCTGCAAAACATTATCAAACTTGTTCTGTCTCTAGACCAAGCAATTCGCATTCTTTCTTAGATCAGGTCGATAACCAAAGTAACACACTTCATAAATCTAACAAGTAAGCATTGGTACTATTATAGTAGTGGTATCATTAATCTCTTTAATATACAATCAATCCATCGAATCGTAGTACGATTCTAACTCAATTGGTGCAACCTCATTTCATCATTAGCTAAACAACCCATACATGTTATGAAAACTTTACTAAGATATTTTCTAAAGTAATGGTGTTTATTTTCTAGTTGTCCCATACAAGACTTCTTGCATGTTGTCACATATATAGATAAAGTACAAAATTCGACCTCATATGCTGCAACATCTATCTTCCTTTTCTCTATATTTAGAAAATCATCTCTCCTCTTATCGCTCAAAGTTTGGGGCATATACTCCTCTATTAAGAATCTAGAAAATGTTGCCCAAGTCATAAGTAGTGTTTTGTTGGTTGGCATTAAACATGATACCAGTACCATATTTTGGGCGTCTCTATAGGACTACTATGTCATTAACTCAACACCAAACCACTCTACAATATCCGTCTTACGAAAAATCCCATGAAAAGAAACAAGAAAATCATAAGCATCTTCAAATTCAATACTCTTGAAAACTGAGGGTTTCAACATTAAGAACTTAATTAAGAGATCTTGTTGGTCACTAGTCATTAAAGGCCATGTAGTTATTCGAGAAAATATACCTATTTCTAAGGACACATTTTTTTTCCTCTTTAGGGTGTAGCTATTTCAACTTTTCTCTAGTACTAACCATATTTGAAATAGAGTGAAGAAGTTCTGTTACCAAATTGTATCAGCTAGATACCAATTGGATTCAAATAGTAGCACGAAAGAAGAAAGGAATGAAGTTTTTCTAAAGTCCTATAGCCTCTCGAAGAAATGTAAAGGAATCCCCATACCGTTCCACAAGACTCTACTAGACTTGTCCTTATGTGATGAGATCACCGAACCTGAGGCTCTGATACCAAGTTTGTCACGACCCAAAATGAGTTGTGAGTGGCACCCACACTTAACCTCCTAGGTGGGATAACGAACAAATTTAACCCCAACTTATAAACTACAAGCATAATGTGGAAGCTCAAAATCTTACTAAATATCATTTTCCAAGACCTGAAAGTCATCACATCAAGGACATCTAAATCTTCAAATACTAAGCCTAAGAGTATTAAAGACTCCAAAATAAATGAATAAAATAATTTATGTCCGAAAACTAAGGACATTATGTCATGACCAAAAGAATTCACACGAGCTTGAGTGAATATCTCACCCTTGAGCATGATGTGTTGTAGACTGGCTAGAGTTGAGGGCAAGTCGAAGTCATTGGTACACTCGCTGCACTCCATAAAGGAAAAAAACAAAGAAAAACACAAATAGGGCTCACTGCGGGGCAACATGTACTGAGTAGGTATCATCGGTCAACCCAAAATAGAAACTAATATACAATGAATAATAGTATAAAATCAATTATGAACTTAACAGGTGGCAAGCAACAAACAACATGAACCAGTGACAACAACGCTAGAATAAGTACACAATCAATCACAAAATCAAACACACATATGGAGAATCATGCCTCCTCACCACACTCATTCGGGAAATGGGTTCTTTGAGATTGAGTACATTAAGTTAATTCAATATCCTTATTCTTTAATGTTACTATGTCGGAACGTGACACTCCGATCCAATTATACAGTGTCGAAACGTGACACTCCGATCTAAAATACCATGTCGAAACGTGACACTCCGATCCAAAAATACCGTGTCGGAAAATTACGCTCCGATCTAAAAATACAGTGTCGGAACGTGAAAGTCCGATCCAAAAATACTGTGTCAGAACGTGACACTGCGATTCAAAAATACTGTGTCGAAACGTGACACTCTGATCTAATAATATTATTAATTTATCATTTATTATCACCACTTTTCAATTCATTAATAGTATATCATCAAGCCTTCTTTATTCAAGGCATAACTTTGATAGATAGTTTTCAAGATTATAAATTCCACGATCTCAGGATTTCAGACCATCACAAACCATACAACCAAGCTACAGAAGCACACAATCAAGTACATAGAGAACTTCGCAATATCATTCAATGCATATCAATCAATATTAATAGTATATCTATTAAATAGAATAAACCATAACCTACCTCCACCGTAGAATCGAAGTCAAGCAACCACTTCTCCAATTCTTTTCCTTTCCTCAATGCATCTGAACTTTTCCAATCTATCAATTATGTATAACTCATATGTAAACAAGACTATAGACACCCATATTACTGTAAAAATCTTCATAAATTTTAATGCCACTTATATGTCAACTCCCATATTTGACAAATTGTAAGCCTAGGGTTAAGTCTTTATTTCTCTGAATAGCATAACGTTAATGGTATTGAAACTGTACAATACACTTATTAATTATCTATCTCAATATATCAAAATTTGAATTACAATATGATAACTAAAGAAAATAATTAACTATTACGGGACTAAGCCAACTGATAACTAAAACCAATGGCGACAACTATAGGATACAAACACAATCATTAAATACCCAAATGATTTTCTATAAGTCAAATATATAATATCAACTCACCATCAATGTTATATAGATTTACAGTAGTAGTAACTTCGTGGAATTAGCCACAACACCTATTTTATATGCTCTCTTTTAATTTTCATCTAATATCTGAATATAACATATAATTACTCACCCTACCACTAATAATTTAATATGAATAGGATGAGCCTAAACTTATTGAGGTTTTACCTGATGGCACCGCGAAAGTAAGGTTGTTTTGTTGTTCCCTGCTTCTATCTTCGAGGGTTTGAGCCACAATGAGTTTGTATTTGGATAAACTAATAATAATAATAACCTCCCTTCAATTTAACTTAACTTTTACTGCTCTAATTTTATATATAACTAATTATAAAAAATGGTAAAAGTGACCACTATTGATTTTAATGTTATTTTCTTTAACCACCAATTAAATAAATTATTAAAATTTACCCATTAATTCTATAATTGTAGTTATGAATAGTCCGAAATATCCATTTAGAATCTATTGGAAAGAGTACTTTATGAAATAAAAAGTTCTAGTACTCGAACGACCAAATGGATCGTTACATATATATAGATTGTTAGTGGAAAAATAAACTAATGAATGAGAGTAATTGTATCTTGTCGTTGTTTCTGTTTTTATGGTCTCTTTGAATAGTATGTTATGATTGATATTTTTTTTTTACCTTAAAATAGAAATTAAGCAAACATTGAAAATGATGCCAATAAAAAGTAAAAAAAAAAAGAATTGAAACGAAAAAAAATGTAAATACATATATTGAATATATCTTTACCTTATTCCTCTATAAAACTTAAAAACATGAAGGGTGTGTTTGGTATGAAGGAAAATATTTTCCATGGAAAATGTTTTCCTAGAAAATGTTTTCCTGGAAAACAAGTAGATTTTGGACTTATTTTCTCATGTTTGGTTGGTGAGTAGAAAATATTTTCCAGAAATGAATTATAGTGTTTGATTTATGAATGAAAAATGATTTTTGAGAAGCATCTTTTATTTTTACTAGAGAAAAATAATTTATGAAATTGAAAATATTTTTTAAAAACAATTTTTTTTTGGGTGGTGGTGGGTAGTGGGTGGGGTAGGGGTAGGGGGTAGGAGTGAAAAAATAAAAATTTGAAGTTGATAGTTTTTTTAAAAACAAAATTAATTTTTTTGGTTGTAGGGGGTGGGTGGTGGGCTGGCCGAGGGGGGGGGACGTTGGAGTTTAAAAATAAAATTTTGAAGTTGAAAATATTTTTAAAAAGCAAAATTATTTTTTGGGGAGGGGGTGGGGGTGGGGGGGCTGGCCGGTGGGGGGTGGGGGTGGGGGTCAGGGATCGGGTGAAAAAATAAAATTTTGAAATTGAAAATATTTTTTTTTAAATTTGTTTTTACCAAAAAAAAATATATAATTTAAAATTGGAGGAGAGTTTTGGAAAATGTTTTCCTTAATTTTTGAAGGGAAGTCATTTTCCTTAATTTTGAGGAAAATGAGTTGATTTGGAAAACATTTTCCAAAACTTTTGTCCCAACCAAACATGGAAAAATTGGAAAACATTTTCCAGAAAATATTTTCCTTCGTACCAAACACACTCGAAGCTTCTACTTATTTTATTTATCTTTCTCTAATTTTCTTCATTGTCGTTACTTCAGCTCATATAGAATTGAGTAGTGCGGTCATTCTCCTACAAAATTAAATACAAACTTTTTCATGATTTTAAACAAAAAAAAACACTTAAACAAATAAAATAAAATACAAAAATTTTCATAATTTTGCACAAAAATAAATCACAAGAAGCAAAAAGAGAGGAGAAAAAAATAAAGAGGCAGAGAAGAAAATGCCAACCCAAAAATTCCAACAAATTATTTGAAATCATACGCTCTCTTATTTATATAATGTTTATATCAATATATGACCACAACAAACCTGCAGATATCATTTATAGTTTCTTTCATGATGAATATTAAAAGTGATAAATTAATATAAATTTTTATAACAACACAATTGCATATGAAATGGTGGGATAATAATAACTACTCTTGATATACCTTAATTGCATGCATTAAATTTTTTTATATGTGGACGTGGAATGGGCTTTTCTACAACTTTATATAATCTGAATTTAATAGGTGACCTGTCGGCTGGTGCTAAACAATTAAATTGTGAGGGTATTTCTTATATCATTTATTAAGCTATTATATGGAGGGGAAACTAGGAGGAGAATCCCAAAAAATAATGAGAGAAAAGATAATTGCAAATGGTGGCCTTAGAGGCATGCCACATCAATAGTCTCATCATTCAACTATATATATATACATACATACATATACATACATACACACGTGTATATATATATATATATATATATATATATATAGATAGATAGATAGATAGAGAGAGAGAAAGAGATTTGGAGAAAACTTATTAAGAAAAATATTATAAAACCCAAGAAAGTTATATACGTCTTTTTTTAATAATTATGGTCCTTTTTGGGTCACAAAACTATGGCCATTTAGCAGTACTCAAACGGAAAAGACAAAAGGATATAAAAAGGGAAAGAGAAACTTACAAATTTGAATGTGTAATAGTCTCGTTTTACCATGTAATTAATCTTAATTAATGTTGAAATGAGTTAGGCTTGAGTGAAAATTGAGACTAAACTAAAGGGGACTTGAAAGGTCATTAAATTTGGGTGAATGGACAACTATTGAGATACTTTGGGCTAGGCTATAGAATTGCAATTATTTTGTATTTTTTGTAGTTTCTCCTTTTCATTTTTGTGTACCAACCCGTATTATGCATATGCTTGTTCTGTTCTTTGTAATACTTGACGTAGCCTTATAGTATAGGTGAGGGACCATGTTTCTTATATGATTAGTGTTGGTTTGAGCTAGCTCGGATGGTGATGTGATGCCTCGCATGTTTCAGCATGTGTATTGCAAGTTCACTCTCACAGAAGTATTTATACTAGAGATAGTAATGTGGTAATTGAGCTCAAAGTTGAAAGTTAAGTGGTAAGTTGAAGGAAAAGGGATTTATATTTAGAAAATCGAATAAAAAATTGAGCTGCTTTCTTGACTTAATTAAGCTAGTAGGTGCATCACATGCTTTGACTTATTGACCAGCCAAGGGACCAAGTAGGTGCATCACCTACTAAAACTTTTTTTTAACCATGTAATTGGGCCAAGTGCGTACCACCTACTTGCATTAATGTGGACCAAGTAGAATAAAAGAACAAAAGGAAAAATGGACAGCCAAGGCCCAATAATCTTAAGTCCAAAAAGGCTCAAGTTAAAAGGCCAAGTAGGTGGGTCACCTACTTGACAATATATAGCCCAAAATTGGCCAAGAAAGTCGGTCATAGCACCTCCCTTTTAAAGGGATAAAGTTCAAGTCTTTTTCTCCATTTTAAACATGAAAAATTTTCAGATTCCTTAAGTTTCTTTCTTGGTCTCTCTTGGCTTCAACAAGCAGCCCTAAAACACCTTAGGGTTCTTGAGTATTGTCCCATTTTCAAGTAAAAGTTTGAAGGAGAGTTTGAATTCTTGAAGTACAAGTTAGAGGATAAATTTCCAGAAATTAAGGTAAGAGACTACAACCCATTTTTTTTCCTCTCTTTAAATACATGTTTGGGGTGGAGAATTTAGTATATATTTATCAAGAATTCATGGATTGTGATAAATCCTTGAGTCAATATTCTCCTATTATTCTGAAAGATTTTGAGGTTGATAGTGGTTACCTTATGGATATTGTTGTTGAGGGCAGCTTAGGTATCTTGACAGAGGATGTATGAAGTTGTATTAATGTATAGAGTAAGGGTGTGGTGGTTCAACATTTGTGTAAGGGTTGTATGTGCTTACTTTCCGTGCAATGTTTAGCTACTGTTTACAAGGGCCGTAATGTTATTAGTTGTTGACGTTAGCTTAATCATGACTTATGTTTTAGATTAGCAGCAAAAAGGAAGGTTGAATCGTGATAGTGGTATTGGTCAGAAAATAAGGTATGTAAGGCAATTCGATTCCATATTCCTTTGCATGAAATCTAATACTTGCGATTAATATCAATGAAGTGAATCTCCTAAGTTATATTCCTAGTTAAGGAAACATAGTGGCAGTGTACTATATCTAAATAGCTAACAACATTTCCCCCTCTCCTTAGTGCGTAGAACTACTTCATTATATGTTCACTATTCTATACTTGTGTAATTATGCCCCCCGTGTGCTTGTATAGAAATGCTATTTGCAAAAGCAAGTGTGGTGGATCCTCCTCTTTTTTATTTGATGTCAATTGTGTCATTAAGATCTTAAACTAATGTGTTGATGTTACATAGCTCCTTATGTCATTGTTACTACCTCGAAGTATTATTTTCATGTCTTCTACTACTGGGACGTATTTCCATTTCTCCAAAATGATTATGACTATCAAAACAACATCTCAAAAGGTTTATGATTATCCAAAGAACAATCCCAAAAGAGTTATGAACTCATAAACAACAATATCAAAGATTAATGAATCTAAGTGAAGAAATTTGTATAATTACGGGTGGCAGCCCAGGGGCAAAAGCCTAAGCGTCGATCCCAACTGGTACATAATGGTACCAGATCAGGGGCGAAAGCCTAGCATGGGCCGATCCCAATTGTGTAATTATTAGGACCGCCTCCCATGGGTTAAAATGCCTAGCATGGGTCATCCTCTTCTACCACTGATCAGCTGGCCACTTGTATGACATGCGCTACAAATATTATAGCGTACAGAAAATTAAAGAAAAAATTGTAACTTACATGATCTCAAAAAAGTAAATAAAGGTGGTCTTCTCTCCTGATCTATGCACTCGTATGTTGATACTTGATTTTATTTGAGCCCTCGCATTACATATGCTATATTGCCTTACATATTCAGTATATTTTTTCATACTGACGTCCCTCGTGGGGGACGCTGCATTTCATGTTGCAGGCACAGGTACTCCAGCTAGTAGACCTCCTTTGTAGGAGCACACAACACTCAGCTACTTTTGGTGATCTCCAGATTGATTCGGAGCTTTACTGAGTCCTTGGTAAATTCATTTTGGTATTGTATCGTAGTTAATGGTAAGGTTGGGTCTGTCCCGACCTACTCTATATTTTTTATCTTTTAGAGGCTTTGTAGACGTATATATATGGTTTAGTCGTGTCTTAAAGAGTTGTGGACTTAACGGCTAAGTCTTGTATATAAATTTTAGGTCTACTTACGTTGGTTCATATCGCTGCATCCGATGTGAAATTGTCACACGATTGTTATAATTATATGCATAGTAAGCACAGGTTACAGGTTGGTTCTCTCGGGCCTTTTTGGACATCGGGTGACCGTCCGTCTTAATAGAATTTGAGGCGTGACAAAAGTGGTATCAGAGCAGGTAGTCCTAGGGAGTCTACAAAGTCGTTTCTGTGTAGAGTCTTGCTTATGGACGTGTCGTGCACCACATCTATAAACATGAGGCTACGGGACATGTAAGAGTTGTTTCATTTCTTAGATCGTGCGATAGAACCAATGTTTAGGTGAATCATATCTAATTTCTAAATTGTTTTATTATAGCCCAAATATCGGTTACGAGAAGGAGTAAAAGTACTAGTAAGCGAGTAGATGTGGGTTCCCAAGAAGGGACCAGCCAACCACCACCAAGTCAAGTTGTTCAAAGTGGGGCTCAAGATGAGTATCTATCACAGACTTCCCGGATGCCTCCATCTCCTGAAGAACTAAGAAGGGAAGCTGAACCTCACGACCCCCCCCCCCTATTAATGCTACCGAGTAAGATTTGAGAAATGCAGTCCAATTATTGACTCGTATAGTTGCTGGTCATGGACAAAGGTAAGAAGGTCCAGTTGCAGGTACTAGTAGTGTAGATAGAGCATCTGTAACATGGATACGTGATTTTCTTAACTTGGACCCTCCATCATTCACCGGGTCAGATCCTCATGAAGATTCGTAAGACTTTATAGATCAGATCAAACACACTTTGGATATTATGCGTGTAACTGGTAAAGAAGCACTTGAGCTAGCAGCATATAGATTAAAGGGTGTGGCTATATTGTGGTATGAAGCTTTGAAGCAATCTAGGGGAACAAATGCAGCTTCAGCTACATGGAAAGAGTTCAAAAAGGCATTCCTTGACCATTATCTTCCATTGGAGATCCGAGAGGCCCGTGCGGATCAGTTCTTAATTCTCCACCAGGGAGGTATGAGCGTGAGAGAGTACAGTCTCAAATTCATTTCCTTAGCCAGATATGCTCCTAATGTAGTAGCTACAATGGAGGATAGAGTTCATCGATATGTGGATAGATTAGACCCATATTTATTTAGAGACTGTACCATTGCTTCATTGAATAAAGATGTGGATATAGCAAGGATGCAGGCCTTTGCGCAAAATTTGAAGGAGCAAAGGCAAAGAAGAAGGACACAAGAGTCGGAAACAAGGCATTCTAAGAGGGACAGATTCATGGGGCAGTTTACACCATCCCAAGCTGAGTCTAAGCCTCGGTTCTCTAATAGACAACCTAGGCCATCAACTTTCTACTCTACAGCTAGTGCTCCACCACGGTTCCAAGGGTTTAGGGGCAATCAGTTTGGGCAAAGAAGTGAAAGCCAAGACTGACAAATAGTGGGTCATCAAGAGCAGGGAAGTAAAAGCCAATCAAGGCCTCCTCGACAGCCTTGTAAACAATGTGGGAGGAATCATCTAGGTGCATGCAGGTTTGGGACATATGTTTGTTTTGGTGTGGCACACCAGGGCATATGATGAGAAACTACCCCCAAAGGGGCGTGGGTGATGTTGCACAGCCGACTAGATCGGTTGTTGCATCGACCTCTTCAACACCTTCTTTAGGTAGGGGACTACAGATGCGTACAGGTCGTGGTAGAGGTTCTAGGGGGGGCATCTAGTTCTAGTGGAGGTCAGAATCGCACATATGCTCTAGGGGATCGACAAAATTTAGAAGCGTCGCCGGATGTGGTTACACGTACACTATCCATCTTTTCACATATTGCTTATGCATTAATTGATCCGGGGTCTACACATATGTTACTCCATTGATTGCTGAAAAGTTCAAAAAGAACACCAAAATTATTAGTGAATCCATTTGAAGTGTCTACACAGATTTGTGAGTCTATTATAGCTAAAAGGGTTTATCGTAATTGCATAGTAACTGTTAGTGACCGTAATACATTGGCTGACCTTGTTGAGCTAGAAATGGTAGATTTTGATGTTATAATGGGTATGGATTGGTTAGCTTCTTGTTATGCCACGGTAGATTGCCGAACTAAGATAGTGTATTTCCAGTTTCCAAAAGAGGCAGTCCTCGAATGGAAAGGTAATATTGGGGCACCAACAGGTAAATTTATTTCTTTTCTTAAGGTAAAGAAGATGATTTCCAAAGGATACATATGTCATCTTGTGAGAGTGAAAAATACGGATGCGGAGCCACCAACTCTTCAATCTATTCCGATAGTGAATGAGTTTCCTAATGTATTTCCTGAAGATATTCCAGGTTTGCCTTTAGAGAGAGAAGTAGAGTTTGGTATTGATGTGCTACCAGATACTCAACCAATGTCAATTCCCCCGTATAGAATGTCTCCGGCAGAATTACGGAGTTGAAAGAGAAATTGAAAGACTTATTAGAAAAGGGATTCATAAGTCCTAGTATGTCACCATGGGGAGAACCAGTTTTATTTGTACGCAAGAAAGATGGCTCGTTAAGAATGTGTATCGATTACCGGCTGTTGAATAAGGTAACGATTAAGAACAAATATCCCCTCCCTAGAATTGATGATTTGTTTGATCAGTTAAAGGTGCTAGGTGTTTTCCAAAGATCGACATGAGGTCGGGTATCACCAAGTGAGGGTCAGAGACAAATATATACCCAAGAAAGCTTTCGAAACACGGTATGGTCATTTTGAGTTTTTAGTCATGTCACTCGGGCTAACAAATGCACTGGCAGCTTTTATGGATTTGTTGAATAGGGTGTTCAAGACATTCTTAGATGTGTTCGTGATAGTGTTCATAGATGATATTTTGGTGTGTTCAATATTGGAAGAGTACCATGCTAATCATTTGTGATAGGTTTTACAAATTCTACGTGATCGTAAGTTGTATGCGAAGTTCTCTAAATGTGAGTTCTGGCTGAAATTTGTGGCATTCTTAGGTCATATTGTTCTGCTGAAGGAATAAGGGTGGATAATCAAAAGTTAGAAGTCGTGAAGAACTGGCCAAGGCCTGCAACGCCTGTGGAGATCCGTAGTTTTATTGGATTAGCAGGTTATTACGGAAGGTTTGTTGAAAGATTCTCTTCCATTGTTGCACCCTTAACAAAGCTCATGTAAGATCCCGAAAATGACATAGGTGAACTAGAGACTAACACTGTGGTAATCATAATCTAAGGTCATAAAATGGTCTATATAGTGTTAT
Organism: Solanum lycopersicoides; assembly: GCA_022817965.1. Classification (NCBI taxonomy): domain Eukaryota; kingdom Viridiplantae; phylum Streptophyta; class Magnoliopsida; order Solanales; family Solanaceae; genus Solanum; species Solanum lycopersicoides. Next base: position 82,207 of record JAJJBR010001097.1, read on the forward strand.
AGAGGCAATATCTAAAATATTAGATGCATTGAAAATTAAACATCAAGGGACGACCAAGACGTTCGACGACTAAGTCACCTATGTGCCTCGTATGTGGTTCTATGTGTTTATGTATGATTCATAATTTTGGGAAGTACTTAAATGAGTTTAAATGGTGTATATAGTCAGTGTGTCAAGTTTCGTGAAGTTTGGAGGTCAAACGTCCAAGAACGTCCATGGCATTCGAAGGATGTGCCTTGAAATGACCTTGTGTGTCTAGGCATGTTTCGTCGAGTTTGACGTGCTCGTTTTGGATGAAATTCATGTGAGAGGTCCTAAACTCGTATACGGTCATGTTTGGGTTGGAAACGTCCGGGCGAAAATTCCCAAGGACCATCCAAGGGTCCTTGAGGAAGGACCCATGATGGTGGCCAAAACTGCCCAAGGCAGTCCACCTACGGATGGCAATCGACGGCCAGTGCCCTTGTCGACGCCCCGTAGGTGGTGGGAGGCGTTTGGTACATAGCCTGGTGAGCTAATCTCACATTTCCAAGTCTCTCAACCCATCGACGTAGGACAACACGTCCCGTAAGTGGACCTACGCCCCGTCGATGGGCAACCGTCGATGGTCACTGTGGCCTGCACGCAGCTTCACTGTAAGTCAAGGGGTGAACTTGTATATTCACCCCACTTCCAAATATAGAGTTTGGAGGTTCCTAAGTGGTATATTGGGTATTTTAAATGTGTTTATAAGTCATTAACACTTAGAAGATTTCATTCTTCAAAATCAAAACTCCAAAATCCCTTAGAAATTCCCCAAGACTCCATTGAAGTCCAAAGTCAAGGAAGATCTTGGTGTGATGAATTGAGTGGAGATTCTTCATCAAATTGAATAATTAGCTTCATTTAGGTATGGTTTTTGATCCTTGAAACTCGTTTCATCAAGGAGCCCAACTTCAAAGATGTTTTCTAAAGTTTTCGAAAGATGAATTGACCTATTTCATGATCTACCATGGGTTCTTGCATTAATGGTTTTTAATCATTGTTTAGTGATTGAATTATGGTAATTAAGGTGATTTTAACTCAATTAACCTATGAACCCATGTAATTGATGAACCCTAGTTTTTGAATAATTTATGGGTTACTTGATATTGGTATAATGTTTATGAATTCATATGTAGTTTCTTACGGGTTTTATAATGATAGAAGAATTGTATTCAATTGTTATCTAATTGGTCTTAGATTGTTGAATCTATATTGAATTGACTTATATTTCATTGAGTATTATAGTTTATGAATTGAATTTATGTTCATGGCCATGGGTAAGGGACTTGTGATGTTGAATTGGGTGATTTGACATTGGATTGAAGTGATGATGATGGAGTGGTGGTACGATGCCCTATTTCACTTTATTTAATGTTAATTATACATCAATTATGTTGTGGTTGGTCAGGTCCACTTATGGTGGCGGTGTTATGTGTATTGATGTGTCCTTGTCGGCGTTGTTTTAAGTATATTGATGATCATGGCCTTGTCAGCAACTACTTGAAGTTATATGGCTATTTGTGTAGTTGATTATGTTAAGTAGGATCATATCTATGTATATGTGAAAGTATGTGTTAGCCTATTGATGCTACGTAGGAAATCATGTTATGCTATGACTATGTGTTAAGTGTGTAGTCTTAGAGTTGATATATGGTTGTTCCTAACATGGCTATATGAGTCTATAATGGTTATGTAGATGATGTTAAGGTAATTAATAGGTTGACTAAATGATGTTACGGGTCATTATTAAGTGTCTAAAGAATGTATGTTATATGTGCTAAAGTGAAGTATGTTTTGTCTTGTTTAGATAGACTTGTGTTCCTTACTTGATACTTGTATGAATATGAATATGTGATATCTTGACTTAGGAAGCTAAAGAGTCTTAGTCTTAAATTAATGAATGTTAGGTGAGACCTTGAATGATGACAAGAGGATCCTTTATGTGAAACCTTTAATCTAGTGGTAAGGTTATGAAACTTAAAGTCGAAAGCCGTAATGGTATCCTTCATGTAATGAATGATGGACTTAAGGTTGATTGGCTGGAACGGCATTATATCAATCCTTAGGAAAGTCATGATGAGCTTCTTGTCGCCATAGTGAGATAGCCCTAGTGGACCTTGCTTTGGTAGGGTAAATGTAATTGAGTTATGAACTTGATATGAAACCCTTTTGTATGAACCTTAGTGTGATTAAACCTATGAGAATGAAGGGTAGCACCGAGTGAGTATGGTAAGGGAATAAGTTCTAATTAAAGTATGAGACTAGATTACAAAGCATGCTCTTCATATTTCCTTAACCATGTGCCTACATGGGATGTGTCTATGTTCTACCATTGGCAAGTAGAACAACCTCATCGGAGTAGGATAGAACTCCGAATTCCATGCTTTGCTACCATGGTCTATGTCGGTTATTGCCTATTCTCATCATATGGGATACATATTAGCATTAGAGAAGTTCTATGAGGTTTAGGTGGTGGTATGAGACGCTATCTAGACATTGCACAATAGGCTTTGAAGGTGTTAGTAAGAGTCCCTAGGTCTTCTCCAAGATCATTATTTGAATGTCCTTTATGTGATGTATATCTATTAAATGAACTAATGAACTAATGACTCATGTTAGAAAGTATGTAAATGAATAAGTACCTAATATAAAGTAACTTAGGGATTCCTTAGCTAATGTGTGAAGTGGGCATATGGGATGATCTCTTTATGTCTTACCTAGGGAAGTCTTGAGAATAAATCTAGTTAGGGAAGATGTTTTGTGTTTTAGACATGATCTAAGCCTTATGTAGTCTTAAGGACTATTTAGGTAATCTTGAAGAGGCCAATCATGGACGTTATCTTCTTGATTTACTTAAGTAGGTCTTTTGATAGACTTTGGAAGGAGAATGTCATATCATCTATGTGTTGGTGTGCTTAGTGAGAATGATTCTATCCTAGGGAGTATATAGGATCTCTTGAGTGTGTGTGTAAGGGATTTTATGGGCGGTTGCTTCACAACTCACTCAAGAGAGACTTAGAATCACCTTTGGTAGAAGAATCTTACATTAATGTTTATGATGCTTTGTAAGTGTGTATGTGACTCATTGGTCATTTAGGCACATTTAGAGAGGGTGTATGGGCGGTCTCTCTTTGTGTGACTTAAGTGAATCTTAGGATAGCTTTGAGTGGGATAATTGCATGCTAAAGGTTGTCTAAAGTGAAGGTTTGAAACTTCACTGTACAGTGAAGAAATTCACTGTAACAGTGAGTTGAAGTCACTGTAAAGTGGCTTCAAAAATTATGATTTTTGGTTAAATGTTTTATTATGTGATTCTAAGTTTCTAAATGTTGTTCTTATGATTATAATATGATTTCTAAATGAAAAGATGCATATTTCCAATAAATGTCCGTTTTCATGATTTTTATGCATAAGCCATACTTAGTACATGTGGTTGTACTAATTCCATTCTTTTATCTATCTATATAGTTCTTGGTAGGTGAAGAGCTTTTGGGAAGAAGAATTGGATTTAGAATATCGTTCAAGAGAAGTTGAAGTATGTCCTTATTTGACTCGAGGGCATATATGTCTTTTATGTTTCGTATTGAAGTATTGTAATAGACTTAATAGTACTATGTTTTCTATTTCGTATGGTCCGTGTCCCAAGTACTCTTGTGTCTAAGATGATGAGATTGAGACTTAGTATTTCCTATTACTTCTATATGAAAGAGTTTTTAAAGACTATGATATTGTTTTATGAAAAGTTTTAATTTTGCACTACTTTTCTTTATGTATATGCGATGAATGATATGAGAGGTTAGTATGAGACCTCTGAGAGGTCGAGTATGCCGTTTGACATCGAGATTGTGCCCAACTTCTAGGGTGTGGTCTTGGTTTGACAAAGCTTGGTATCAGAGCATAGGTTGGTGAAAGTAGTCTTAGGAATCAAAAAGTCTCATCAAGTCATGTCTAGTAGAGTCTTGACCATCGGTGTGAGTCGCGACACATCTATGGACGAGAGGCTATAGGACGATAGAGTTTCCCTTCTTTTCCACTCCTATGTCGTGCGGTAGAGTAAATGTTATGAGTATCCTTCTTAATATGTTTCCTTGTGTTTCTAGGAGATGAATACTAGAAGGATGGCCACTAGAAGGTTGGAAGAGGAGAGGTTGAATGAGGAGATTCCTCCTCAAGTTGAGCAAGTTATTCAAGATGGGTAAGCTCTCCAACGTGCTCAAGTTTCTCCTCAAGGTGATCATGCCCCTAATGTTGAAGGAGGTAATAAGGTTCCGCAGATGTCTAATAGGGATATTAGAGATGCTTTGCTTGTTATCGCCCGAGCCGTAACTAGTCAAGCTAATTTGAGTATGTTGCCTAGGGTTGTGGAGAGCACTATGACCTATAGGTTGAGAGAACTTTGTGAGGATGAATCCTCCGATCTTTCGTGGCTCTAAGGTAGATGAGGTCCCAAGAGTTCCTTGATGGTGTGTACAAGGTATTGAGTGCTATGGGGGTTACATCTAGGGAGAAGGCGGAGTTGGCTTCGTATCAATTGAGAGATGTGTCTCAAATTTGGTACAATCAATGGAAGGATAATAGGTCGGTGGATTCGGATCCTATTGAGTGGGAAGAATTTAAGGAAGCTTTTCTTGGTAAGTACTTTCCCCGTGAGAGGAGGGAGGTAAAAGTAGAGGAGTTTATCAATCTCAAGCAAGGCAATATGAGTGTTGAGGAATACTCTTTGAAGTTCTCAACTTTGTCTAGATATGCACATCCCTAGTGTCTAATCCAAGGGATAAAATGAGTCGCTTTGTGACGGGTGTAGTCGACTTAGTGAGGGAGGAATGTCATACGGCTATGCTACATGATGATATGACCTTAGCTAGACTCATGGTGTATGCACAATCAATTGAAGAGTCCAAACTTAGGAGGATGTCAAGAAACTTGAAAAGGAGTGTTGCTAGTGATCAAGTGCAACCTAGGTCCAAAAAGAGGGTTAACACTCAAGAAGAATCTAGGGGTGCTAAGTTCAAGGTTGAGAAAGGAGGTAGTTCCAAAGATGGCAAACCTACATGTGCCACTTGTGGTAATAAACATTATGGTGAGTGTCTATTGGGTACCGGTAGTTGTTTTAGATGTGGAAAAGATGGACACAAAGTCAGAGATTGTCCTAACATTGCTTCTAGAGGAAAAGAGGGTAAGAAAGTTAATCCTAGTGTCCAAGGATGATGCTCCAACAAAGAGGCGCTTCTATGCACTCCGGACTAGAGGAGAGAAGCTAGATGAGAGTGATGATGATGTTGGTAAGTCCTTGTCTTTCTCTTGTTGTGATATGAGTCCCTTCTAAGTGGGGGAGTATGGTTATAGATGTGCTAGTTTGTTGAATGTTCATGATGTTTAGGAGTTTGGTTGAAATTGAATTTCATTAACTTCTTGCTATGAGCATGTTGTAAAAGATGTTTATATGATGTTACCTTGCATATTAGCATGTCTATATCATGAGTTGCTTAAAATTTGCATTTTTGGAAAATTTATTAAAATCACTGTAGTATTGGAAAACTGCTCACTGTAATATTTTTGGGAAATTGACTAATTGTTTCTTTGGTCTAAAATTGTTGTAATGTGGTTAGAACTGATGTGTATGAGCATGCTAATGAATATAAAATGAGTTTTTACTATTTGGAATGAAGAATGTGAGTTTTGTAGCATAATGAGTTATAGAATTGTATTCTAGTTCTTGTTGTGTTGTGAATCTCTTGACTATGTGAAACTGATGTTTTCTCCTTGATTGTGTGTTATATGGTTTGGTTATGTGCTGATAGTTGATTCTCTATTCTTGGAAGTGTTCGGAGAGTGGCAAGTGTCATTCGAGGACGAATGTTGTCCAAGTGGGGGAAAATGTAAGATCCCGAAATGACATAGGTGAACTAGAGCCTAACATAGTGTTCATCATGATATAAGGTCCTAAAATGGTCTATATAGTGTTATAGAGGAAGTATCTAAAATATTAGGTGCATTGGAAGTTAAACGTCAAGGGACGACCAAGACGTTCGACGACTAAGTAACCTATGTGCCTCGTATGTGGGTTCTATGTGTTTATGTGTGATTCATGATGTTGGGAAGTCCTTAAATGAGTTTAAATCGTGTATATAGGCAGTGTGTCAAGTTTCGTGAAGTTTGGAGGTCAAACATCCAAGAACGTCCATGGCATTCGAAGGATGTGCCTTGAAATGACCTTGTGTGTCTAGGCATGTTTTGTCGAGTTTTACGTGTTTATTTTGGATGAAATTCATGTGAGAGGTCCTAAAATCGTATACGGTCATGTTTGGGTTGGAAACGTCCGGGAAAACATCGCCAAGGACCATCCAAGGGTCCTTGAGGAAGCACCCATGTTGGTGGCCAAAACTGCCCAAGGCAGTCCACCTACGGATGGCAATCGATGGCCAGTGGCCTGGTCGACGCCCCGTAGGTGGTGGGAGTCGTTTGGGACATAGACTGGGGATCTAAGCTCCCATTTCCAAGTCTCTTAACCCATCTACGGAGGACAGGACGACCCATAAGTTGACCTACGCCCCGTCGATGGGCAACCGTCGATGGTCACTATGGCCTGCACGCAGCTTCACTGTAAGTCAAGGGGTGAACTTGTAAATTCACCCCACTTCCAAATATAGAGTTTGGAGGTTCCTAAGGGGTATATTGGGTATTTTAAATGTGTTTATAAGTCATTAACACTTAGAAGATTTCATTCTTCAAAATCAAAACTCCAAAATCCCTTAGAAATTCCCCAAGACTCCATTGAAGTCCAAAGTCAAGGAAGATCTTGGTGTGATTTATTGAGTGGAGATTCTTCATCAAATTGAAGAATTAGCTTCATTGAGGTATGATTTTTGATCCTTGAAACTCGTTTCATCAAGGATCCCAACTTCAAACATGTTTTCTAAAGTTTTCGAAAGATGAATTGACCTATTTCATGATCTACCATGGGTTCTTGCATTAATGGTTTTTAATCATTGTTTAGTGATTGAATTGTGATTATTAAAGTGATTTTAACTCAATTAACCTATGAACTCATGTAATTGATAAACCCTAGTTTTTGACTAATTTATGGGTTACTTGATATTGGTCTAATGTTTATGAATTCATGTGTAGTTTCTTATGGCTTTCTAACGATATAAGAATTGTATTCAATTGTTATCTAATTAGTATTAGATTGTTGAATCTATATTGAATTGACTTATATTTCATTGAGTATTATAGCTTATGCATTGAATTGATGTTCATGGTCATGGGTAAGGGCCTTGTGATGTTGAATTGGGTGATTTGGCATTGGATTGAAGTGTTGATGATGGAGTGGTGGTATACTGCCCTATTTCACTTTATTTAATGTTAATTAGACTTCAATTATGTTGTGGTTGGTTTTGTCCACTTATGGTGGCGGTGTTATTTGAATTGATGTGGTCTTGTCGGCGTTATTTTAAGTATATTGATGATCATGGCCTTGTCAGCAACTACTTGAAGTTATATGGCTATTTGTGTAGTTGATTATGTTTCGGGAGGGACTCCGAGAAGATCTTTTGGAAACACTTCTAGAAACTCACAGACTACTGGAACTGACTCAAGAGTTGGGGTTTCAGAGCTAGAATCCTTAACCCCAACTAAATGATATAGATTACCCTTAGAGATCATCTTTCTGCCTTAAGATAAGAAATGAATCGACCCATAGGCGCTAAGCTACTACCCTTCCCCTCTAAGATTGGTTCGTTTGGAAACTAAAAACGAAAAATCTTAGTTCTACAATCGACTGAGGCATAACAGGAATGTAACTAATCCATGCCTAGAATTACATCGCAGTCTACCATTTCTAACTCTACAAGATCTGCTGAGGTGACTTTCTGAGAGACTGTGACAGGGCAATTTCTATATACCTGTCTAGATATAACTGGGTTACCAACTGGAGTAGAGACTGAGAAAGGTTCTGAGAGAGTTTCTAGACTAACACTGAATTGGATTGCTATGTAAGGAGTTACAAAGGAAAGAGTAGCCCCTGGATCTAACAATGCATAAACATCAAGGTCAAAGAATCGTAACATACCAGTGACCACATCAGGAGAACCTTCCTGATCGTGGCGAGCCTGAAGAGCATACAACCTGTTCTGGCGCTGACCGTCACCTGTACCAGATGAGTTACCCTGCTGAGTCGGGCGACATGCTGGTGCTAATGAAGTTGTAGAATGAGCTTTAACATTACCACCTTCTTGACCCTGTCTAGAAGGACAATCCCTCAACCTGTGACCAGACTGAGCGCAGCCAAATCATCCTTCTTTTCCTGTGAGGCGCTCGCCCGTATGGTTCTTACCACACTTGGGGCAAGTAAGGTAAGTATTGGTGCCTGAAACACTCCCCTAGGACATATAGCCTGGTGACTTAACCTTCTGGTCATACCTGTTCTTGGAGGATGGAACACTAGCTGACGAAGAGGCTGGGGAAAACTTTTGCTGACTCTGCGAGCAATTTCCACCACCCGATTTCTGCTGAAAATAGTCGTAGTTCCCAGTCCTAGCCTTCTTATTATCCTTAGCCTGTTCACTAAGCTTATCACCCTCAACCTGTTGAGCATGAGTCATAAGCCTAGAGATGTTCATATCTCCTAGTAACATAGTAACACAGCATTTTTACACTCTGTTTTCACCAAATCTGACACACCATACAAAAACTTATTCATCTGAGCCCTGGAGTCAGCAACCATCTCAGGATCATACCTGGAGAGTTGGTTAGACTTGAGCCCGTACTCTTGGACCGACATGTTTCCCTGCATTAAATTCATGAATTCCTGAGTCTTTGCTTCTCTCAACTCTATTGGGAAAAACCTGTCCAAAAAGGTCTCACTAAAAAGCACTCCCAAGTAATAGGATCTGCATTTGTACCCCTATTTTTCTTCTACTGAGTGTACCAAATATGAGCAACATCTTTCAACTGGTATGATGCCAACTCAACCTGATCATTCCCAGTGACCTGCATCACCTCAAAGATGTTCATGATCTCATCCAAGAAATTCTGGGGATCCTCACTAGTCTGTGATCCTAAGAACTCAGGCGGATTCATCCTAACAAAGTCACGAACCCTTGCTGTTGTTGATCCACCATTTACATTCATAGGAGCTTGAACCCAATTATTCTGGTTGGCCACAGTCTAAGCCAATATCTGAATGATATTCTTGAATTCAACATTGGAGACTTCCTGATCTGGGACTGGAGGAGCTGCGTTTGCATTCCTAGCATTCGCATTCCTAGTTTTAGCTCTACGAGGAGGCATGATCTAAAACGTAGAACGTCAAGTTAGAATGGAATTAGATCATATCTTACGCACGATAAGAGTAACAAGAAAGTGAAATTTTTCCTAAAACACTTTATAGCCTCCCTCTCATTAGATGTGGTGCACATCACACCATGAAAAGGACTCTACTTAGTGCAACTTTTCAGACATCCTAGGAACTTCAACCTAGTGCTCTGATACCAAATTTAATACGCCCCGAGCTACCCCCGAGACGCGAACACGGGACCTAGGACCACAAGTGATCTCAAGCTAACCCTGCTAGCATGATAATGAGCATACTAAAGAAAATAATTGATGCGGAAGCTAATTCATAATTTAAAATGAAAAGATGGGGAATACCCATATTCTATAACTGAGATATTTAAAATACTGACGAGTTTAACACAAGGAAGTTATTAACTCAATACTAAGCTGAAACTAACTATGTCTGAAAATAGCCTCTAAACTGACTATAAATGTTGGGACAGGCCCCAGCCAAGTCTAGCAAAAACTAAAACTAAAGGACTAAATACTGAAAAGAAACTAATGACTATTGTCCTCGGAGAATGAGGACTCACCACTGAATCTGTTGAACTGGAGATCGGAAATCGATCTAAGCGCGATCTGCATGCTGAGAACCTGAACCTACATCACGAGAAGATATAGCACATGTATATGTCAGTATTTGAAGGTATTGAGCATGTAGGATAGAGTAAAGCTGAAATAAAATATAACTAAACAAGCACAAAAACAAGTATAATAATCGAAATATGATATACACTGAATTCTGAGCTAACTAGATGCAATGACCAAATTTATAACATGCTGAGACTGAATACTAACTGATCTGTAAATATGGTCAACGCAAGAGTGTCTGACTGAACTGTGGAAGCTACTAATAACCGATAATAGAACCACATGAGCTAAATGTGCAGTCCGATATATACACCCCATCGAAAGGACCCAATATACCCTGCCAGAGGTATAAAGGCATGCTGGCGTGATCACTAAACTAATGCCACAGAGGGAACTTACAACCTACTTGGCTAGTAGTTCTGGGACTAATTGGGTACACTGAACCCTAGTCCAACTCGGTATTATGCTACTCCCAATGAATAAAGTGATTAAAACATTATGACTGGATTTATGTAAATACTGGATAACTCAAAACTAAACATGCACACTGAGAATGCAACAATTAATCTGATAATGATGCATATAACTGGGGCATGTATATTTGAAGTAACTGAAATATCTAACCTAGCATCCAGCAGACTGATGGCCAATTGGAGCATACTGTCTAAGTCCTTTAAGACATATTGCGGACTTGTGTCTTAGAGTTTGGAGGTCAGTGGGACCAATTCTTACCTTCGATGGAGTTTGCATATAACAACAACTACCATTCTAGCATTCAGATGAACCCGTTTGAGGTCTTATATGGTAGGCGTTGTCGCACTCTAGTTGGTTGGTTTGAGACAACAAAACCTATACCATGTGGCACAAACTTGATTCAGGAGGCTTTGGAGCAGGTGAGGGTGATTCAGAATAGACTTCAGGTAGCTCAAAGTAGGCACAAGAGTTATGTGGATCGTAGGCGGCCTCCTTAGAGATTCTATGTTGGTAATAGAGTGTTCTTCCGTGTGTTTCCCATGAAAGGCGTGATGACATTTGGGAGGAGGGGAAAGCTTAGCCCCATGTATGTTGGGCCTTTTGAGATCCTTCGGATAGTTGGAGAAGTTTCCTATGAGTTAGCTACGCCTCCGATGTTCTCAGCTATCCGCCCAGTTTTCCATGTGTCAATGTTACACCGGTATATTCACGAAGAGTCTCATGTGCTTCAGTATGATGCAATACAGTTGTTTGATCACTAGACCGAGGAGCCAGTTTCCATTCTTTCAAGAGGTGTGTGACACTTGTGCTCGACAACCATTCCTATGGTTAAGGTCCGTTGGAGGCATCGTCCAGTTGAGGAGGCTACCTGGGAGACCGAGCATGATATGCGGGAGCAGTTTCCTGGCTTTTTTGAGACTTCAAGAGCTTTTTGATTCTTACTTTCGCGGACAAAAGTCCTTTTTTGTAGTGGATGTTGTAATGACCTTCAGGCCATTTCAGTGTTTATGACTCATCTTCGTCGTTTAGAGAATTTCTGTAGCGATCCCAAGTCATTTATGACTTGTTGGGACAGATAGTTCGGTCAACTGGTCGTTCGTTTAGTTTTTATATATGTTTTAGTGTTTTGGAGCTTTTGAACCTTGAACGATTAGTTTGATCAAAATTCAAGAAGATGACCTCAAACTCCAATTATGACAATTTTATCAGCTCTGAAGGGTCATTTTAAGTTAGTAGCATGGTCGGCATGACTTTCGAAGCTTTCGGTGTGTGTTTGTGCAATTAGGCGTTTTAACTTTCAAATTAAAGCTTAAGTTTGACTTTAGTCAACATTCTTAGTGAACGAGCTCGGATGAGAACTCCATTAGTGCGGCTAGCTCCGAAATGTTTAATTTTTTCTAGAGCAGACCTTCGTTTGATCTTGAGGATTCCAGGCAAATTCCAAAGCCCACTTCTTGCCGAGATGACCTCGTATGGGAATTTGGACTGTTCCGTTGAGTCTGGAAAATCGAATTTAGTAGGGTAGCATATCTCGTTTGCATGCACAAGGTTCTAAACGAATTCGAAGTACCGAATCGGATAATTCGAAGTTTAAGCAAACTAGCTGAAGTGTTGATATCTGGTGCAGGCTTTTAATGACCACAAATCAAACTTTTAGCGATTAGAATTGAATTTTTAGCAACTAAATCTCGGCTATTTATATAGAGAACTTGCACAACCTCCTTTCTTATTTTCAAAAGGCAATTTCTCCCTCATCCGAGATCCAATTTAAGTGATTCATAGTCCAGTGTGATCATTAAGAGCGCGTCTACTTCGGTTTGTGATCAGAATGTGTTGAGAAACCCCATTGCTTCCTCATTTCTTGAATTTTTTCTCTCTAAAAATTCTCTCTGAAGGAAATACATTACCATTTCTGTCACAATTTTTGTTGAAGATGGCGTAGCTCCGGTGAGGCAAGAGTTTCAAATCCAACCTCAAAATTATCAGGAAAGGGAGATACACCACCCCACCTCTAAAATCTCAAGTGTGAATGCATTCAACAAATCAAACAAGGGTATCATAATCCATGAAGAACAATAGAGGACAAATTTGGACTAGGATGTTCAGGTCACCGAGCTAAACGATTCCCATAGTGATATGAGACATCTATATAATCAAAAGAGGAATTCTAATAGAGAACAAATTGAGGAAACTCAAAGCTCCTCGAATTTTTCCTTTAGAGCAGCTAAACGTGATCTTGCAGATGAAGTACCTCGAGGGAGTCAACATGGTAAGAACACTGAGGGGAACAATGAAGAACAAGGCTAGAATCAACGAAAGGAAAAGAAGTTGCCTTCCACCCATTTTCCTCAAATGCCTAGAAATGAAGGAATCCAAGGTAAGTATTCTAACACTTCTTCAAGTCCTATGATTTTAACTCAATAGGTGTAGTTAATACTCAAATACAAGTCATTGCAAGTGAGTAAAATTGTGGAAAACTAACTTCATATATGCAAAATACTGATCAAGGGACTAACACTTTTGATATACCTCCCTCAAATAAGCCAAAACAATGAAAATACCAAAATACCTTTTCATGGTAGCTTGAATTAATAATAAGATTCGTCTTCATGGTAGCTTGAAGTGGTAAGGAGATGATACCCCTTCATGGTAGCTTGAATTTGTAAGGACATGATACTTTTTCATGGTATCTTGGATTGTAAGGAGATGACACCTTTCCATGGTAGCTCGGATGGGCATGATGATGTGCTCTTCCAAGTACAATGGCTTAGCTTGGATCAGCAAGATGACGTGCCTTCCATGGATAATGAGAACAACTGAGAATTGACTACTTCTCACATCAAGTTAGCATAGTTATGATGAAACAAGGTTACTTCAAGGAAGTACAGTAAGTATGTTTTAAGATGAGATTCACTTGTGTTGATCATGGTTTATGACTTGTGTTGTTTCCCGCAAGCTATGAGGAAGAAGAAGGGGATGACAAATGGTGGCAACAATGAAGGAGGGGATAATGATGATCGGAAAAAAACAAATCTGGGTGCTTGTACCTCTAGATAGAAAGATCATTGGTGTAAAATGGGTCTTCAGGACAAAGATAAATGCTAATGGCTTCATAAACAAAAACAAAGCGAGGATTGTAGTGAAAGGTAACGCTGAGATATTTGGAGTAGACTACTCAGAACTTTCACACCAGTAACAGAAAACATAACTATAATGGAGATTACTAGGTGCATGTTACATAAGAAATATCTACCAAAAAGGTTCTGAACGGAGGTTGTCATCACCTTTGCTTTTTTTGCAAAACAAACTTCCTTCTAGATCTGTAAAGTAAAACACCATATGAAGCATGTTATGGTCATAAACCCTCATTGCAATTGCTCAGAATTTTCGGCTACTTGTGTTTCGCTTATATACCACAGGTTAAAAGAGATAAGCTTGATAAGAAGGCAGTTCCTGGAATTATTATAGGCTACAATGATTTCTCCAAAGCATATAAGGTCTATTAACCTCAAACGGAGAAATTGTCGTAAGTAGAGATGTCCAATTCATTGAGGACCAACAATGGAATCGATAGAAGCCCGAAAATAATCCACCAGTTGACAGCCTATTAGATCCAAAAGATCTTGTTAGAGGCACGCAGTTGATCTCTAATATTATTGGAAATGTAATACTGCAATTTGGAGCCCGCAAGCTATGAGGAAGCAGAAGGGATGACAAATTGGTGGCAACAATGAAGGAGGAGATGATGATGATCCAAAAAAAACAAATCTGGGTGCTTGTTGAGAAACCTCTATACAGAAAGATCATTGGTGTAAAATGGGTCTTCAGGAAAAAGATAAATGTTAATGGCTTCATCAACAAACATAAATGAGGATTGTAGTGAAAGGTTACGCTCAAATTTGGAGTAGACTACTCAGATATTTCACACCAATTATTCGACTTGTCATAATCACATTGCTACTAGTCATTGCAGTGGAAAAAGGTTAGGTTTGTTTGCTGAAGAAATCTCTCTATTGTTTAAATCAAGAACCAAGAGGTTGGTATAACAAGATTGACAATCATTTGCTAAGTTTAGGCTTAAAGAAGAGCCTATTTGAGTCTATACTTATATTAAGTGTTCAGGTGCAGACATACTTATTATTTCTTTGTATGTTGACGATCTCTTTGTCACATGAAGTAAATTTTCATAATTGAGGACTTCAAGTTGGAAATTATGAAGGTCTTTGAATGACAGACCTTGGACTGATGGTGTACTTTCTTGGAGTAGAGATCAAACAAAATGAAGACAATGTCTTCATTTGCAAGAGAAAATATGCTCAAGAAATCCTAAAGAAGTTTCATATGGAAGACTGCAAAGTTATGATTATTCCAATGAACCAAAAAAAAAGTTTTCCAAAGATGATGGCACAGAAACGGTGGATGAAACATATTATAGAAGTCTTATTGGCTGCTTGATGTATTTGACTGCAACTAAGCCTAATATGATATATGCAGTGAGTTTTTGTCTCGGTTCATGCATTGTGAAAGTGATTTACACTTTAGACAAGCTAAAAGAATTGTGAGATACATCAAGGGAACTATCAACTATGGTGGTAAGTTTCACAAAAGTCACATAGTTTAGACTTAACAGATTCCACAATAGTGATTGGGATGGTGCACCTAATATGAAGAGTACTTCATGTTTCCGTTTCATTCTTGAGTCAGGATCTTTCTCTTGGTATCCAAGAATAATGATATTACTACAATCAACAGCCGGGGTAGATTATTGTTGCAACAGCAGCAGCTGTGAATCAAGCACTATGGTTGAGAAACATTACGTGTGATATGAATATGGAGCTAAAAGAAGGGACTGAGGTTTTTATTGATAACCAAGCTGCAATTTCTATTGCTAATAATCCAGTTTTTTATGTAAAAACAAAGCATTTCAATATTTAGTTGTTTTTCTTAAGAGGCGTGTAGAAACATGTAGATGTGAAACTTCTTTACTACAAGAGTGATGAGCAGGTTGCCCCCTTTCCCACTTCTAGACTTCTCAAATCCATATAAAACAACACAATTACTAATGGGGTGGGGTTGATGGAGCATTGAGTCAATACCTTGCTTATTATTGGCATCTTTGCTTTGATTGTTATGAAATACTTTATGAGCAACACTACCATGGGGTTGAGGGGTGGGAAGCATTGAGTCAATACCTTGCTTATTGTTGGCATCCTTGCTTTGATTGTCCGGATAAACTTTAGGGTCAACACTTGGGGTGGGGACTGCAACACTACCATGGGGTTTAGGGGTGGGGACCATTGAGTCAATACCTTTTTGTTGTTCATTACTGGTCCGATTCTGATATGGTACTGGTTTATAAACCTGATTTTGGTTGCTATTTTGGTGATTCCTCGTATTGTTTTGAGGATAGCCTGTAAAGTTCTTTTTCTTTTGTGTCTTCCATTGGTCTTCTTGCATTTTTTGTTGATCCTGGTGAGTTCGTGATGTTTGTTCTTTGGTACCTGAAATACTAGCAGAAATAATATTTTTAACAGGTTGAGAATTAATTGGTAGAGTAGTTACCTGAGAGTCATTTCATTATGTTGTTTTGGTTTTGTTATCGTTTGCTGCTTCAGCCTCCGTTCTAAATCTATATTCATAATCTCTCCTCTTGTCTTTACATGTATGAACTTTACGGCCTTGGTGTTTGCACTAATCACTATATTGACTTGTTGGAGCCTGTGGGAAAATAGATGTGCATGCAAATATGGTGGAAAGAAATATAATATGACTAAATTGATATTCTTGGTGCATAAAGACATCAACAACCTCCTCATCATCAACTTTCCTTACATCAGATGGCCATCCAAGTAGCCTGAGTTGATACAGTTTGCAGGAAATTACTTCCATGATATCAAAATTACAAAGGTAAGTTGGTTTAAGCCACCTAGAAATGTGGTTAAAATCAACTTGATGGTAGTGCATTATAGAACTCAAGAAACATAAGGGCTGGTGGTATTGTTAGACTTGCCCAAGGTGATTTAATCTATGCTTATGCTACTCCACTAGGACATGGTACTCCACTAGGCCATGGTACCATCAACATTGACTCAACTCCATTTGCTCAGAAATCTCAAAGGACTTTGTTAAGCTTGTAATGTAGGCTTAGGGAAGGTTAGGATATCATTTAGGTATAATTGACTACACCCTACTTGAACACTACACAACAACTCATCATTTACAACTTTCTCCACTTTTCAAACCCATGCACATTCCACGCTACTTTTCTTTTTTCCTTTCTTACTTCCACTCAAGAAGCCCCACATGCAACTATTTTCAACTTTTCGAGAATTCAAGCCTCATTTATTCATTTTTTATTTCTTTCTTTTTCAAAGTTTTTTCTTTCTTTAGACTTTCCAAGCATCCTTCAATTTCTCTCTTCTTCTTTTTTTTCTTTTTTTTATGAAGCCCTCATGTGGTAAGCATCCCTTCAACGAATTTCCCATAACACCCCCAACTTAGGCTTTTAGCCTCAACTTTCAAAACCTCAAGTTCAAGGAGGGAAGGGTTCAAAAGAGGATTACTATTTCAAAAAGAATAAGGCTTGTAATGTGGTTGCCAATAAAAAGGATTAGGCTCAAAGGGGACAACTAAGGATATATTTAGTACAAAGGTGGAATTTTAAGGCCAAGTGGACTTTAAGAACGTCAAAGAAAGCCTAAGATCATTTCTCCAACCAAATTCAATCAAGACCAAAATTTCAAGACCAACCGGGCAAGTTCTAGGTGACAAAAATAAACACAAGGCATTATTCAATAACTCATCACACATTGCCTGCAAATCAATCAAGATGGTTCAAAATCTTACTTCCTTTTCAAGATACAAGTAGCAGTGAACATTTTAACCGCTAGCGAATCAAAAGTCACAAAAAGAGTGTAAGAGTTGTCACAAAATAATCCATGACATGCTCAACCTTTTAAAAATGAAGAGGTATGCTCAACATTATTCACATGCATGACTATGCTTTTAGTACCAACCAAGTCAGAACCTTCCCAAAAAGACGACGATTTTGCCCTTAAGAAAGCCGTCAACCGATCCATCATCAGACAACCTCATGCATCTATTCAGGACCAACTACTCAGACTTCTCCACAATCAATGCCAATCAAACGCTCACAATCAATTGACGATTTACCCTTAAGAAACTCATGACTCTCTATCCATCTTCGGGCATCGTCAATCCAAATCTTATTATCAAAACAAAAACCAAGAAGCTACAAACTACAAATCAAAAACTAAAATAGACCAATCCAACACAATATCAACAGAATCTTCCACAATATCAAATCTCGACAAAGCACACCAATCCTTAAAAAAGAAAGAAAAGTATGCCCGATAAGGGCATAATCACTGTCTGCAGAAATAATCCGTAAAATGACTACAAGGGAGGCACCCCAACTGAAAATGAGATTGTGTTCTCACAGTCAAAATATCAAAAGAGAATACGAGGGACTCCCTGAACTGCATCTCTATGAGCTCTAGCCGGTAGGAAACGTGAGGTCCTTCTCATCAGAAGCACTGCTACCACATAAGCTCCTAAGCTTTACCTTTGTAGATGCTACAAAGAAGAAATCCATCAGAAAACGAGATGAAAAGAAGTCACACTCTTATCAAAGATCCAGCACAAAACAATAGCACTTCAAGTCTGTAATCACATTATTGAGAAAGTTGGATGTGGAGAGGATACAAATGAGCGAGACAAGCTATGGTGAATAGCACACAACTCAGGAAAATTCAATCTTAATAGTGATTGGGAGATTTTGATAAATGCAAGTACAAGAAGAATTCAAGTTCATTTGGGAAAAAGGAATTCCTTTTGAAGTCTCTTTTTTCATATGGAGGTTATGGAAAAAGAAGCTCCCATTTGGAAAATTTCCAAACGAATAGCCCTGGTAGATGATATAAGGTGTTGTGATTAGCCATAGAATCCTACGAGAATCTTTCATTACTTGTCAAGTAGCTACCACTTTGTGGAAAACTTTTGCAGCAGCAGTAGCAGCAGCAGCATGTTTACGAGGCCCTTTCCCATATCCGAAATACACCATGTTTAAATGGAGGAATGCTACATATTCTGTCAAACTCAGACCACTTTTTAAAGCTGTCCCTACCTTTATAATGTGGCAAATTTGGAAGAGGAGGAACATGATAAGGCATGCTGGTAAGATGTGAGTGCAAGGTATGATGATGGAGATAAATAGGAACCTTCACTACTTGGCAGTTACAAGGTATCCTTGGTAGAGGAACATCCCTGATAGTTTGCCTCTGATAGTGAAATTCTTTGAAGCCTATACCCCATTAATTGAATGTAAAGTGGTGAAGTTAAACTACCTAACGAAGGTGTCTATAAGTGCAATTCAGATGGAGCTTCAAAAGGAAATCTGGGACCTAGTACAAGTTCTTTATGCATTAGAAATTATGCATGAGAGTTTATATTTGCTGAAGCTGAAAGCTTGGAAAGTGCTACCACTTTAGAGGCAGAAGCAGTGGCATTGAGAAGTAGACTGGAATTTTGTATTTTAAACGATTTGCTGCCTGATATCGTTGAAACTGATTCTTTCACAATCAAACAGCTACTAGATGGAATATGGGAAGTCCCATGTAAAATATAGAGATGTGGAAATCAAGCATACACTAAGGGAGAGTAACAACCTGGCGGTTTTTTTTTGCTAATCAAGTTTTCTGTTTTATAGGTACTCAAAGATTAACATATAATTCAATACAAGAAGTCCAAAATGAAGGAAAAGCTATAATAAACATGGATCGGAATTAAATTCCCAATATACGGCTACCGAGATGTAAATATGAGACTTTAGAATGCTACAATAACGATATTATAACAAAATTGTAAGGGCTCGCAACAATCACAAAAAATTTCACTGGAAGAGAAACAGACCTACTAGATAGTGTGTTAAAGTTGCAATTGGATCTGAATTTTTCTCTCCTCTTTGGCAGTGGTATTAGTTCTCTGTGAGCTTAGCCTGTCGAGAAAGGGAATTACACTGAAATAATTTCAATTTACAGTGTCCCGAATTCAGTTTTGTACAATTAAAGATTCAACCATGAAAACAATTTAAGATTCATAATTTAACACAGAAGCACAAATCAAGATCAGAAAAGATTTCATAATTTAACACAGCAGCACAAATCAAGATTCATAATTTAACACAGAAGCACGAATTCAGTTTTGGCTGCTTCCGTGACCATGGAGGAAATCTTTAAAGCCACAAAAGATTTCAAGAAGGAGGTATTTGACAAGGTTCAGCTTGAGCTCAACCAATTTGGCTTGCTGATTACAACGCTAACATTAAGCAACTGGCCGATGTTCGAGGGCACGAATACTTTTCTTACTTGGGACAGAAAACTCAAATAGAAGCTGCAAACCAAGAAAAAATTGATGTTTCTGAGGCCAAAATGAAGGGTGAGATTGGAGCTAAGGAGCGAGAAGGTGATGAGCCGTTACGCGGAGCTAATCTTCGCTTCTTGTGACTTTTCAGTTTGACAAAACAAATAAAAACTAAATCCTGCTAAATGGAACTTATAAATATGGGAAAATTACGTGGATAAGCAAACTTATACTATTTAATTACTCATCATAGCTATAGTTTGCTATAATTACCACTCGCGACTAACATTATACATTAATTACGCGGGCTGACTTCGAGTTTGTATAATTAGTCATTTTGGTATATGTATAATTCGCTAGGATATACAAATAAATGTGTATAACATATAATTTTTTAGCCTATATACATATACAATTCACCTCTCTCCCACTTTGTGCCCTCTCTCGCTCGCCTCTCTCCTCCCTCTCTCAATCTCGCTCGCCTCTCTCCTCCTTCTCCCAATCTCGCTTGCCATTTATACAAATCTATATGTATAATATACAGTTATATACAATTTTATACATATACAATTCACCTCTCCCCACTCTCTGCCCTCGCTCGCTCGCCTCTCTCGATCTCGCTCACCTCTCTCCTTTCCTCTCTCCCAGTCTCGCTCACCTCTCTCCTCCCTCTCCCAATCTCTCTTGACATATATACAATTACATAAATTATATATGTATAATATACAATTGCCTAACCAATATACATATACAATTCACCTTTCTCCCACTCTTTTCCCCCTCTCTCTCGCCTCTCTCCTCTCTCTCCCAGTCTCGCTCGTCTCTCTCCTCCAAATAACATGTAGCTACAAATTGTAATTATCAAACTATAGCTAAGGAGAGTAATTAATTATTTTTAAGTGGTTATATGTGAAAGCTTCCCTATAAATATATAATATAAATATTTTACTTGTTTTCTACATATATTTTAACACTTGCACCAATAAATAAAAAGTAATAATATAGTGATGATTAGGGTTGAGTATTCCGTCGGGTCGGTTTATGATATTTAGTTTGATTTTTGTGGTTTTCAATTTGGTGAAAATGTGAATCAAATCTGAATTGAAATAAGTTCAATTTGGATCGATTTTTGCAAGTTTGGTTCGTTCTTTTTTTTTTGTTTATGAGATTACGTTAGATGTTGTTATGAACAAATAAACCTCCTCGTAAAATTTCAAATAAGGTGTGATTTGATCTCTGATAAACGTACACAATAATTAGATGATTTTTAAAAATTTAGGATCTCATTTCTTGTTATACATCTTTAGATTTAGATGTTATACGCTCATGTTCAGTTAAAATATTTCCAAATAAGCATACAAAGTCTCTGTCTCTGAATGTGAGAGACAAGAGTGGTCAACAAGTGGTGTGTGCGAGTCATGACGACCGCGATGGCGACGACCTATGGTGTGCATAAGTCATGATAATGACGATGGATAACGTAGATTAGCGGATTGCGGAGAGGTTAATGATTAAGACTTAGGGATTTCAATTTTTATGTTGAATTAATTTTAAATTGGGTTAATTTTAATGGGTTGTGAGCATTAGTAATTTGGGGAGTGGGATGTAGGCGTCCAGGGTTCAAGGCAGGAGTTCATGTAAGTAAATTACATTTTGATTTTTTGGTTTAACCCAATTAAATTATAAAAAAATTAAACATCCAACCAAAAACTAATATTTTAATATTTTAAATCGAAACCGACCGATCAAATTGAAATTGAAATTTAAAAAATTCAGTTCGGTCGATTTTTCCAATTTAAACCGAAATATGTCCAGCCCTAGGGATGATATACAATAAATTATTGTACATATATATGTGATGAAAACTTGAGTAGATACGAAATTACTAGATGTCCCTCAAAGTGTGTCATCTTTATTTTTTGTATCTTGTAAAAAAATCTTTAAAACTAGTATTTTTTCTTGAGTATCCCTTTTGAACTTGGCAGCAAAATTTACTTTAGTATTTTAACTAATCAGACGTTTAAATACCTCTTAACAACTTTAAAGTCAATTAAATTACACCATAAGGGGTGACTGACTGAGTGAGCTGACTCACCCTCCTAAATGCACGTGAAGATATTAAATAAAACTAAATTTATAAAATCATACACATGTCCTTTACTATAGGTCAATATATAATCAGTATTTAAATATTATTTTTATTCATATATTAATTTTTTTTTAAATATGTGAACTTTTTTATTGGCGCAAAAAAATTTAATTTTTTTTCTTTGTTTTGTTGTCTTCCCCAGTAGAGTTTCTTCTCCATTAAAGCATCACCTCTTACTTCATCTTCATCTTTAACTTTGTTTACTACTTCCATTTCACATATCCTTTAGTAATCCATAAAATTCGACACCAATACCTTTTATTGACATCAATTTCACAAATATAAAGATTTACATAAATTTTGAGTGACCTATTTTTTTTATTTTTTTTTTTAATTTCCACAAGAAAAATTCGAGGTGGGGGAGAGGGGAGAGATTCTGTCGCAACCCCCCCAAAAAATGGACGTGATGACACTCGTATTATCTCACCAAGACAAGTCAGCCTAAAACTCAATTATTACAGTAAAATGCGGAAAATCTATAATCAACTGAAAAATACCCCCAAAATCTGGTTGTCATGTGTACAAACCTCTAAAATATTACAATTGATACAAAAGGAAAAACACAAGTCTCAAATGATATTTTTTCTAGAATAGAACAAGATCATAAATAGGAGTAAGTAGGTCCATTGAGATGACAAACAACTACTTCCCAAATCTCCCAGAAGCCTCGGAAAAGAAGAGAATGAAAAGTATCACAAAAAATCAGGCTTGTAACCTACAAAATTGTAGAAGCAAGGGGTGAGTATCAAATCACACGGTACTCAACAAGTAAAATTCTAAACACAAGCTAACGGGATAGAATATGAGTACTCCTTACACACCAACTGAACCTCCACAATTACAACATGCATAAACCAGCTCAACCTAACAGTTCACAATTTATAAATTACATACCCTCAAAAACAAACTCTATATTCATCAATCACAACTTCCACAAAAGGCACTCAGAAATATCAGCAACGCACAAGATCAAGTTCATCAAATAGAGGTAATAAAATATCTAGTTTTTTTCAACCACCAATAAAACACATAATCATCAAGAATGAAGATGGAATGGGATGCAATACAATATAACACCATGAAATGATATGCCTCAGAATACCAAGTACTCTCTCAACAGTATATACATGATACTCCTCGGAAATACATCGAGAGTTCATGACCCATGGAGTACTCGCGAGGTCTATATACCGACACGGACGATCTCCGCATGTCTATGCGGACGATCTCAATGCACTATCATAAATCAAACACATTACGCACAGACGATCTCCATGTGCCCAAGTTACAATCTTATCATCTCAGTATCCCCATAACGGACAATATCCACGTGCCCAACTTATACTCAATCTCATCACAATGCATGTACACAATATGATTACAATAAAAAGGATGATTCATCTCAATCAAATATCAATATGATATGTAATCACCTCAGCTATCACAAGTAAATGAGTTCAATAGAGAACACAATCACACATATAAGTCAAGTGAATAATATATCAGCTAATGCCCATATGCTTTGGCATTTTCGAATTACAATCTGCATTTTATGGTAATTTTTTCCTTTTTAACACCGGTACTCGTATCAATGCCAATGACACCATTGATACGAGACCCCCATCCTTCGCCCTTACCTATGGTCTATTCCATTTTTATTTTTTTATTAGAAAACTGTTCTTCAATGAAGTCTTTCAACAATTTTCAACACTCACACACAAACAATTAATCACATTGCCTTTTATTACTCCTTTTTCATCATTAGAATTAATCAATGTGGACAAGTCAACCCATCACCAAGTCTTATCACCCCCAAACACAATTACAAGAAAATATAGAAATTTCATACACTTAGGGTTTAGAAATCTACTTGCCACAAATAGTCGAACAATCACTCTGGGACTTGAGTCTTTCCCTTTTGTAGGGATTCCAAATCAATGCAATATAAACAAATAAATAACCACCATAAGATTTCAAAGTTAACAACACCCACATTACTATTGGTCTATCCTAAACCCAAAAACTCACCCAAATTTATAATCAAGTTCCTAATATTGATTTCAATTAACATGTCAACTCTCATATTTCCAAATTCCAAGTCTAGGGTTAAGCCACAATTTTTTCAAACACTACAAGCCTAATAGTTTTCATACCATATTATACACCCAATATTTAATTAGATATCACAATATCAAAACTTGAGCCATAATATGATAACCATAAGAAAATTCAAAATCAAAATTAAATTACGTGATACTGCCTAAACCACCAAACTCAAAATTAATCCATAAATCTTTTATACGAATAATATCTACGAAATGATAACTTATACTATAAATTATCGCCTCGTCTAATCAGTACCTCATTATTAACCCATTATCCATCATATGTACTCATCAGTATCTATCAGTAATTTAACCAAAAATTTATCTACCAAGATTTGTGGTTATAACATATCTTAAGAATATTACATGTATTCAATTTATTTCAATAATTGCCAAAACCATTATAATAATAAAAATAACGCGACTTCCTTCCATATGCAAATTTTCATCTGTATATAAGAATTAGAGAATTCTTGAATTCATTTAAACCTGCAGTACTAGCGGTCGTTTCCTTTGGTAGCGAGGCCACCAATTTTCTTTGCTTTTATTTTTCCTTTAAGTTATGATCTAAATTGTTAAACCCAATTAATTTATTTTCATATATGACTTAACTAGTATAAGGTATTGTAGCATCTAGAAACTAGAAAGAACTAGAAAAGAGTTTAAAATCTGAAAGTACTTATTTTTTGAAAGAATAGTAAAATCTGGAAATTTTAAGTAAGTTAAAAAGTGAGTTTTTGGTCAACTTCAAACGTCCATAACTCCTAGATCAAGATGAATCAGGAGTAGTTCTACATATGGGTGGAAGACCCTTAGAATAATCTTTCCAACACCGCCGGTTTGCACGATTTCGATATCCTATGAGTGAGATATGCCTTCTGAAAGTTGGGATGTTGGATTAAGGAAAGTCCAATACGGATTTGGGAAGGGCAAAGTGTTTTTCCTTACCTAATTTAATTAATTCATTTTTAGGGATTTATTGGGGTAGAAAATAAATTTAGGTCAGTTTGAAAGATAATACTTACGCTTAGTGCTTGGAGAAGAGAGAAAAGAAGAGGAAGGTAGAGAGAAGTCATGGATTCGCCAAGAACGTCAAGCTTTGCAAGTGGAATTCATCGGGGGTGATCCCTATAAAGGTATGTGATATCATTTAGTCTTGGTTCAGTTCATCCACACACCAAACGTGTTTCAATTCAGTGATTGGTGAGTTGTTTACATGTTAATATGTGAAGTTCTTGAAGAACATTGTCGAATTCTTATTGATTGAGTTGTTGAATGCCTAGTGTCGATTTGATTCGTGTTTCTGGGCTTTTTTCGAGTTAAACCTATTAGGTATTGAGGGTACTAATGATCCTAAGTTTTTGGGGAAAGAACCATGGAAGTTTAGAGGGTTTAGTGATGAAAATGAAGAAGAAAAGTCAAGAACATCTTGGCGTAGGGGTTGGGGCACAACGCCTCCCATAGCCCCACAGTGTTGACAGTCTTTGTCTGTAGGGCCTTGGGGCGCCGCTGTCACATCCGGGTTTACCCCCTAGACACAACCGGCATCGTCGTCCTCTTTGAGAACTAAGACTAGCCTCTTAGTTTACATGATTACATTCATAGGTCAAATTTTGCGGAAAATTTAAAACTTTCCATTAGTTCTACTTGGAGGTTTACATAGACCTCTACATACACATAACATATATATATATATCGAGTATACATTGACCCTTCGTATAGAAAGGTTACATAGCCTTCTACTTTTATTGCACATAAATATATATATATACGATAAAACATAGTCTTAAAGATTGTCTCATCTCTTAACCATAGTCTTAAAGATAGAACATAGTCTTAAAGATTGTCTCATCTCTTAACCATCTAAACGATCATAGCAATTTGGGCATAGCCCTACATCAATGTAAAGAGCCACATATAGGCTTATACAAATCGTACTCAAATGAAAATAGAAGGAACATAAGAGTCTTTAGAACTAAACAACAACATAAGCTCGATATTGGTATCGCCCTCGGAAAGTGAGGACCTACCCACTTGGATGGTAGAGAATATCCAAGTCTTCTTCAAGTCGTCTCGAATGAGCCTTCAACGACCGAACTAAAATGTTTGGGAAAAGGGAGAAAATGGGGTTAGTACGCCACTTGTACTAAGTATGAGACCATATGCACATATAATGTCAAATCTTGCTAAAAAGGACATTTTATAAAATATGCACTTTTCATTTAAAATCCTTATGCACATTCAACAAGACCATACCAATCAATATTGCATACTCCTTAAGTCATAGGCATGTACATTACAAAGACTACAACATCAAGTCTAGTTAAGTCAACCATACTTATCACATAAGTAACTACATATTCAATGTAACTTTATCATCAAGTCATATTAACAATAAGCATGAATAAGAGTACCTTCCAACATAACCAAAGCAAGACAACTAACCATGAACCCTATCCAGTCAACAAGTGCAATGACCAAGTAAAGCCCATAACCTTACTAAATCAAGTAACCCAAAAAGAATCATGACTAACATCCTACTTCACATAACATAGCATTTAAGAGCACATATCATCTTACTTTAACCATATATACCAACATATATACATAAATGAAACTAATCATCATATAGTATCAACAATATGCAAGTTCATCATATACATGTCATATAGCATTATAAGCATATTCATACATAAGAACATCCTCCCAAGACTCCCCTCAGGCTAACTAGTGCAATGCTTAGGTAGAGTCCCATACCCCTACCTAGACTAAGCTAAACCCCTTACGTCATCTTAGTTAGAGTTCAATCCTTTAGTTCATGTTACCTTTTGGGAACATCTTGCCCTAACCGACATAGACCACATGAGCTAGTGTGGAATTCGGTGTCATAAAGTCCTACACCGAAAGAAAGCGGACTACTTGCCAAGGTAGTACCAAAACATAAAACATTGCAACTACGTGGATCCACTAGCTAGTATTCCTATGGGGGCAACATAGTTCAAGAACTAGGAGATATAATTGGGACCCTCTTTATTCTACATGCATTGTAGTCTCCAATCTCAAGAGTACATTAGTGCTCCTACCTTCCCTATGTGGGAAGGGACACTCCTCAATCTAGTTCGATCGGTGTTAAGCTAGAGTCCTTTTTGAAATGTCTTTAAGCCTTTATTATCAATCATAGCTTAGTTTAGGTCATAGGGTCTAACCCTTGTATAACATCATCATCATCATAGCTCAATAAGAATTGCATGAGTATAAGTCCTTTCATTACAATTCATATAGGTGAGGTTAGCACATTTACATATCCATTCATGATAAGGCACATAGGTAGTCATCAACATCCTTATAATCTTTACATCTTAATCAACCTCACAACCATAGTAAAGACATTTAAATTCAACATCATACCACCCTATGTATCCTAAACAAGGCATACTCCAACACAACATCATGACTTAATCACAATTAACCATAGTTTGAAGTAAAGTATAGGGATTACAAGACTTACCAAGTCTCCCTCATCGTTTATCATAAAGGTAATACCATCAATCCATAACTCAACGCAATTAGGGGAGTAACATCATCACACAATGATAACCAATAGAATAACAAGGCCAATTTCATCACTCTAACATAATTCAACACTAGATCATAGCTTAAGACAAGATACTTAGGTCAATTTCACAATATACTTCATAACCTAAATCAACATCTCAAGAACTAGCATAATAGGACTAAATTAATCTTAATCTATTCATAATAACATCATAGGATAGTAATATAATCAATAACCAAGTCAACTGAATGATGATTATATAATACATGTCAAGATCACAACCTAGGGTTAATGGTTAAGGGTCATCTTTTACCAACTAAACCAAACACTTAAGATATATCACAATTAGGTTAGAATTCCTGTTAATCTACCCATAATTATCCAATAGAAAACATAAACAAACCAATTCACAACATAATTTTCGAGATGGAGAAGAACCCATATGAAAACCCAACTTTTGAAAATACTTTGAAGGAACCCTTTGAGGAAACATGTCTCAAAGGTGAATTAGATCCCATACCTCAACGTTTGATGAAGATTTGATGGTGAAATCGTCCCTTTTCATCCCCCAAATCCCTCCCTTAGCTTGTCTTCAATGGTGTCTTACAATAGAGAGGGAAAGAAGAGAGAACGAAGAATATTTGTTTTGAAAGTTGTGTTTAGACTAATTGGGGTTGTGGTCTTTATATGGGGGGTTAAATGACTTAATTAGTCTTCCCTTAATCCCTAACTAACCACCAAACCCCTTAATTAATTGTTTTAAACTAAGTTAAAACGTGCAGCAAAATGGACCCTCACAGACGAGACCTCGATTGACGATCCGTCTGTGAGTCGACGGTCCCTTCCATGCTGCACATCCGTCATTCTTGTCAGAGAATGTGCAGGTGAGGGTAGCCCTCCAACAAATTGTCTAAGTGTTGGTCAACGGTTGGCATCGACGCCCCGTCGATCAACACACGCCCCGTCGATTGCCCTTTCGTGGGTGCACACTGCCGAGGCAGTGTTTGACTCCACTTGCAAGGGTCCTCTTCAAGGGCCCTTGGTTGGTCCTTGGGGAGTCGTACCCAGAAGTTTTGACCATGAATCAACTTTAACAAACGTTATACACCTTTCCACTAAATTTCATGAATTTCGAACTCGTAAAAGTTAGTCAAATAGGCTTAGGCATGCTAGTACCCCCTAAAACTAGTTTCCGGACGTTCTTGGACGTTTTGGTTTCTGGACTTCCTAAATGACCTATAAACATTAAAATGGACCTTAAAACAGTGTCTAGACCTCATTACACCTATGTTAGGCTTTAAGACACGTCTTGTATTTTCGAGGTGTTACAGCCGCGCCAGCCAGAGCGCCCAAACTTGGCCTCTGAAGTTTGGGGCCCGGCGCCCCATGCCTCTAAGAGCGCCAAGGACGCCAATTCACCCCATTCTTTCCCCACCTTTTCGTACTAGTTCCTAAGTGATGTACCCATATTTCTTAGTTGATTCCAACATTCTAAGGTACATCTAAACATCATGAAATCATCCATAAACATGAGATTATGAACCTTGAATCCATAATCCAATTCAAAGAAAGTTAAGATCAAAGTCAAAGAAGTTAAGAGTCAAGTCTAGAAGTTAAGAAACAAGTCAAAGCAAAGTTCTTAAGAGTTATCAAGGGTCTTTAACAACGTTTTAACTTTTTTTTTAAGACTCAAGTTTCAAGTTAATTAAAAAAAAGAGTTGAGTTCATTTCTGTAACACCCCGTATGTCTAATGACCTATACTAGAACGTATGTCATAGCCTAATGCCCTCAGGAGTTCTAAATGTGAGGTTGAGGTCCTAAACTAATCTCCCTTACTCTAAACTAAGTTTCTAATTCCAAAACGTCAAGGAACGACAACCTTAGAACCCTCCAAAGGACCCATGGGAGGCCCAAGGAAGAGTGCAAACAGTTGTCAAAAACAACTTGGGTTCACAAGACCCATTGACGGTTCGCCAATGGACTTATGCCCCGTCGATGGGAGTCGTGAGTCCATACTTGGTCTCCTCCAACTTGGCCCCAAAAATCATCCTCATTCCCAATCAATGAGTGACCAGAACGGTGCATAAATGGTTTATATGTTGTGTGGATGATATAAATGGCTTTCAAAAATCTCATAAATGCATATTTTCATATAAATGTCCACTTTTCATGTTTTAAAGTTTTTTATGCATTTCTCCATATTTAGTGCATTAATTGTACTAACCCAGTTCTTTTTTTTTTAATTATGAGTATAGGTTCTGGTAATTGGTTTGCTTCTACATCCTTGAAGAAAACTTGGACTTCTGACCTCCAAGACTTGTGGTAGGCCTCAAAGATCCGAGGACTAATGCATTTGATGTCACTTTATGATTTCTCTATTGATGTATGTCTAAATAGCTAAGGACCCTATTAGAAGACTTTATTTTGTACTCATATTAGTAGATGGTGTATGTGTGATGATGGTATTAGATTCCTACTATTTTGGTTATGAATATGAAGTTTGAACTTCTATTGTAAAAAGTTTTAAATTTGCATTATTCGAGTGCATTATGTAGTGACGATTATGCTAAGGGATTGTATAAGACCTCATTGAGGTCAAGTACGTCGTTAACGTCTAGGGGATACTCTCCGGTCGTTGCAAACTTGGTATCAGAGCATAAGGTTATAGGGATAATATTAAGATTGATGTCACACACACCACGTCTAGTAAAGTCTTATTCAAAAATGTGAAGCGTGCCACATTTATGAGTAGGAGTTTATGAGATGATTAGGAATCTTTATTTCTTCATCAATCTAAAATCGTGCTTGTAGTCCTAACTCTATTTAGTCGCTTTCTTCTAATCCTTTTCTTGTGCTTATAGTCATGAATACAAGAAGGGCAAATGCTAGGAGGCCGATGAGGAGAATGTGAATGAGGTGGTTCCCCCTCAAGCTCCTCAAAACCCTCAAGTCCCTATTGAAGAGGGTGCTATGTCCAATGTTGAAATAAGGGTTGTCATCCATAGTTTGACTCAAGTGTTGGCCACTCAAGTTGCTAGGTATACTAGGGTGCAAGTGAACCCCAATGCTCGCACAACCGCTTAAAGGATAAGGGATTTCACAAGTATGAATCGTCCTATCTTCTTTGGCTCCAAAGTGGAGGAGGACCCGCAAGGGTTCATTGATGAAGTATTCAGAGTACTAGATGTTATGGGTGCGTCTTCGCAAGAAAAGGTGGAGTTAGCTGCCTATCAACTCAAGGATGTGGCTCAAGTTTGGTATGAACAATGGAAGGAGGAGAGGCCGGTTAGAGAAGGTCTGGTTACTTGGGCAACATTCAAAATGACTTTCCTTGATAGGTTTTTTCCCTTGGAACTAAGGGAGAGAAAAATGCAATCATTCATCAATCTTCGTCAAGAGGGTATGAGTGTGAAGGCGTATATGCTCAAGTTCGCTCAACTATCCAAACATGCTCCTACTATGGTGGTAGGCTCTAGGGCCAATATGAATGAATTTGTTATGGGGGTATCCGATCTTGTGGTGAATGAATGCAGGTCGACTATGCTAATTCGAAGCATGGACATTTCTTGTCTTATGGTCCATGCCAAACAAATTGAGGAACAAAAGCTTAAACAAGTTGTTGGGGAGTTGAAAAGGTCAAGGCCCAATGAGAGAAATTTCTCCAAGGCTAGGTTTGAAGTACAAGACAAACCAAGGTTCAAAAAGAGGTCTTCTAATCCAAGTCCCTCCAGTTCTCCAAAGCCAAATCAAGGGAGGAGGAAGACCCCTTTTATGACAGGAGACTACCCCTAGAAGTAACATGGCGTACTTGACCTCTTGGAGGTCTTATACAAGATCTTAGCATTCATTCATCGCAATGTCATAAAATTAGCTGAAAATTTAAAACCGTTTCATAACATACTACAAGACTAAAAACCCATTCCATTTAAAAACCATAAGTACATAGTTAAGACACTAAGTATCATCTTGCCATCTTAGATACAACTCCAATAGAATAGGGACACGGCCCACAACAATACAAATGAATATTCTAAACTATTACATGAATTTAATTTAAACTCTTGACATGAAGGCCCTTGAATTATTAAGGATACACTTGAAATTGGGAATAATAATCCAAGCTCTTCATTCTAGGAAATATCCTCTAGCCACCACCACCTACACTTTGTGTAAAAAGATGAAGAAGAATGATATTAGTACAAGAATACACTAAGTATGATAACCATGAAAAATATGTTTTCAAGAGGACATTTAGTTAGAAACCATGCATCATGTCTTTTAGAGAAACTCCATAAGCACTTGATACAATAAGCACAATATAGTTCACATACATCATGTTAGACAAAGATACCATTCACAACAACACATAAAGCCATTTATCACATTTAATACACATTCAATATCTCCAATACATTACCTTTCCTTTTTACCTTGACTCCTTTACCTAAAGCAACCCTTAAGTAATACTTAGTACAATGCATGAATAGCGTCCCATTCAACCATTCATACCAAAGTATCAACTTAAGGTCATAGAGGTGAGAATTCATACAACCTTCATCAATTCAAGCATATACATTCATAAGGACATAGCATATCATAAAACACAACCTTCATATAAGAACCATCACCTAAGACAACCCCAAGTCACACTAGTGCAATGTTCAAGTTGCATCCCATAATACTATTCACA
This sequence comes from Solanum lycopersicoides, assembly GCA_022817965.1. Taxonomy (NCBI): domain Eukaryota; kingdom Viridiplantae; phylum Streptophyta; class Magnoliopsida; order Solanales; family Solanaceae; genus Solanum; species Solanum lycopersicoides. The sequence continues at coordinate 114,514 of JAJJBR010001097.1, forward strand.
CCAAGTGTTCCTATGAAGTCACCCTAGACTTAGGCACATCACACTCAACAAGATACAACATATACATTTAACCTTAAGCATAAGACCCACATACTTCATATACCTCATATAAGAACACATTCATTTATCACATCATAAGACCTTACTCATTACCCCAATCTAAGTATACTAGTGCAATGTATATGTGAAACCCTATAGCCCCACACATACCAAGTATACCAACAAAGACATCACAATCATTGCCCTTTACTTCATACATCATCATGACAAGTATAGCCAACAACATGCGTACTAAGTAAGACCTTCATCATGTAGACCTAATAAGACCAACACTATGCATATCATTATAACAAGTATGTTAACACCATAATGTCATGCATATATATATATATATATATATATATATATATATATATATATATAGAAATTATCATAGAATTCCCTTCAAGAGCTACTTGTGCAATGTATACGTAAAGTCCCATCCCTTACCCACACTAAGTAACATCTCTTAGGTAGTCCTAGTTAGTGTTCACTTCTTACTTCCATTGTTCATTTTAATTTCGGTAAACTTCTCCATAACCGACATTAGACCATGTGAGATAAACATGGAATTGGGTCAACCCCTCACACCGAAAAGAGGGCATCCTACTTTCTAAGGTAGGATATCAACACCATCATAGCATCTAGGTTGATCCACTTTCTAAGGTTCCAATGGGGGCACATAGTTAAGGAACTAGGATGCTTTTACTAGAAACCATCTTTAAGATAACTAGCATTGTAGTTTCCACCTCATGAGAACATCGGGTGAACCTCTCTTCCTTTGTGATGAAACACCTCTCATTGTCAAGTTCACTCGGTGCTAAGATAAATTCCCTTTTTGAAGAGTGTTTAAGTCTTTATTAAACATTAGTTTTAAGATAGGCCTTAAGAGATTAACTTATTATATAACATGTACATAGCTCATAGGTTATATGATAAGAATGTCCTTTCATCAAAACCAACATCATATGAGAATGTCCTTTCACATAATCATAACATCCATAACATAGTCTGGTATTGAGTACAATTGAGTAAACCTTTCCATTCGCTAGATTATCATTAACATCCTTCATTCATACATTCATGTGTATGTATACATATATGAGAAAGCCTTTCACATAAACACCATTTAGACAACACATGTTCATACTTTATTAGTCATATACTTTTCATGCATACTAATAGATAAAGGTGCATATGAGAATTATCCTTTCAATTGACACCATGAACACATCACAATCATAGTTATGCATCAGATGTGTGTGCACGCACATCTTGGCCTCATGATCACATAATAGCAACAACATTGTTATTGAGGAAACCATCCTTCAAAGGATCACAACACATTACAATATCTCCAAGTCATAAACAACTCACATATAGAGCATTTAGGGATTATAGACCACACACCCACATTCCATCATAGGAGACAAGAGCACATTCAACATTGAATAGACAACTCCTAACATGTAAACAATCACACATTCATATAGGGTGATATAGGTAGGGGTCATTCTACAATAGTACTTATATCACAATCAATCATGTACATTATACCTTACCCTAACATCATCATTCACTTTATACTTCATATTATCGATACACAAAAATCATGATACTAACATTGAGGACTACACACATAACCTTCATACTCATGATCATCATAATATCAATTCGCTTTACATCTATTACCCTCAAGGCCATGATCACAACATGTATAGATAGACAATAAGTAAACACCGCCACCATAGGTGGACCAAACCATACAACATCAATTCACATACTATAGACTAGAAGTTAGGTCAACTTACCAATTCTCCAAGCCATGATCATCATAGATCAATCCTCAATAATTCATAATCAATTGATATAGATAGCAATAGCATTCACCAATACATCACAATCTAAGCATAATTCAATTAACATCTAACCAAAATCACAAAACCACTTTATAGGCTAAATTGAGAGATTAAGGAATCATGGGTTCTTTAAGAAATTGCATGGAAAATCACCTTAAAACATTGATGAAACATCAATTTATCATTACAATGACTTTGAAACCATTTGACAATCAACCCATGTTAGATTGAAAATTGGTAAATTTGATCTTAGAAACACATTGGAAAATCTTTGATAGAACTCCTTTGATGAAAGGTTAACCAAGGATCAAGGTTTACCATACCTTAATACCTAAAAGCTCACAAAATTTGGAGAGAAATATGTTGAAATCCATCCCCTAGCTTGATCTTGATCTTGGTCTCCAATGGAGTTCTACTGAGAGTTTTATTTGAGAGGGAAAGGTTTAATTTGAAGAATGAATTCTAATTTGGGGTTTCAAGGTTTTCACTAACTTAAAATACCCCAAGATAGGTAAAATTTTGTCAAACCCTCTAATTAGAACATGGGGTGAATTTTCCAATTCACCCCCCACTTGGCCGAGACATTGCAGTAAATTGCAGGTTCCATCGACGGACACCATTGACAGAGCGTCAACTGGATGACTGCTCGTCCTGGTGCTCTGTTATCTTGGTGTAATACCTCGAAAATAGATTAGGTGCTCTAGAACCTAATATGTTGATCTTGGTGTTCTAATGTCCTAAATATAACTAATATATAGTATATAGGCAGTAGCTAAAATATTAGAGGTGTTGGAAGTCAAACGTCAAGAGGCGACTAAGACGTTTGACGACTAAGTCACCAAAATGTCTAAAATATGGTTATATGTATTTATGTGTGTTTCATGGTGTTTTAAGGTTCTTAATAGAGTTAATATAGCATGTATAGGCAGTGGTTAAAGTTTCGTGAAGTTTGGAGGTCAAACGACCAAGAACGTCTAAGGCGTTCGAAAGATATGCCTTGAGTCGACCTTGTACGTCTAGGCGAGTTTCGTTGAGTTTTACGTGTTGTTTTGGATGAATTTCATGTGAAGGTTTAAACTTATAGACGATCGTATTTGGGTTGGAAACGTCCGGGAAATTATCCCCAAGGACCATCAAAGGGTCCTTGAAGAAGGACCCAAAATCAGTGTGCAGGCTGTCCCAGGCAGACCTTGGCGACGGAGTAGTCAACGGCCAGTGTATGTGACGCCCGTCACAGGGTCCCGTCGTGGGGTACTTAGCCTGGTGAAGTATGGAACTTTGTCCAGCCACTGTAGCCACCAACGGAGGGCTGTGACGCCCCGTTGTGCCTGTGACGCTCCGTCAAGGGCCTGGCGTTGCGCGAGCAGAGTTCTGCGCAGGTGCTGCTGCCAATTAAGGGGTGAATTGGTAAATTCACCCCACTTCTAAATTTAATGTTGGACGGTTATTTGAGGGTCTTATGGGTATTTTAATTAACTATATAAGTAGTTAACACCCTAAAGACTTCATTCTTCCAAATTGAAAACCCAAAACACTTAGAAAATATCCCAAACCTCCATTGAAGACCCTATTGAAGAGGCAGCTTGGTGAGGGGTTTTTGTGTAAAATTCTTCATCAAAGTGAAGAATTATCATCCTTGAGGTATGGCTTTTGATCCTTGAAACTCGTTTCATCAAGGAGCCCAACTCTCAAGATGTTTTTCAAAGTTTTCTAAAGTGAATTGTCCAATTTCGGGATTCTACCATGGGTTCTTGCATAAATGATTTCTATTGAATTATGATCTAATTGATATTGTATTGATGATTTAACATAAATTACCTATGAACCCATGTAAATTGATGAACCCTAGTTTTGACTACTTATTGGGTTACTTGATATTAAGCTAATATTGATGAATTGTTGTAGTTTCTTATGGGCTTTCTAATGATATAAGAATTGTATTCAATTGTATATAATTGATCCTAGATTGTTAAACCTAGATTGAATTGATGTAGATTCATTGAGTCTTATGGTTATTGCTTTGAATTATTGTTCATGGCCATGGGTAAGGGCCTTGTGATGTTGAATTGGTTGATTTGGCATTGAATTGAGTGTGGATGAGGATGAAGGTATGCTGCCCCATTTTTTTAATTTGATATTTATTTATACTTCGATTCTATTGTGCTTGGTATCGTCCACTTATGGTGGCGGTGTTATGTGTTTTACTTGCAATTGACGTGGCCTTGTCGCGTTACTTTATGTAATATTATGAGCATGGCCTTATTGGCAACTACTTGAAGTTATGTGGCTATTTGTGTAGTTTGATTATGTGAAGCATGACATTACCTATCTACATGTGAAGTTATATAGTCATGTATGTATTCTTCTAGTTATGTTGCCTTAAGTGATCATGTTAGACTTTGACTTGACATTATGAGAGTAGTGTTAGGTTAAGTCTTGGTTATTCCTACTTGACTTTATGAGTCTATGTGGAGTATATTAATGATGTTATGATGATATATAGGGTGACTTGAAGATGTTAGGTTGTTTTAGAGGTGTTTCTAGAATGACTTGTATTATGTGTTAAAAGTGAAGTATGTGATGTCTTGTCTTGGTTGACTTGTATCTCTTGCTTGATGTATATATGATTATGGATATGTGATGTCTTGATTTAGGGTGTTATAACTCTTAGTCTTGAATGTATGAATTACATGTGACTTTAAATGATGTTATGAGAGTCTCTTATGTGCAAACCTTGACTTAAGGGGAAGGTTAAGATTGATTGAAGTGTAAGCCGTAATGGTATCCTTCAAAGTAAAGGAATGATGGACTTAAGGTTAGTTGGATGGAACGGCATCATATTAACACTTAGGAAAGTCATCATGAGCTTCTTATCGCCATTGTGAGGTAGCCCTAGTGGACCTTCCTTGGTAGGGTAAATGTAATTGGGTTATGAACTAGATATGAAACCCTTTTATGTAAACCTAATGTATGAAATACTCTATGAGAAAGAAGGCTAGCACCGAGTGAGTATGGCAAGGGAAGTAGTTCTAGTTAAGTATGAGACTAGAATACAAAGAAGCCCTTCATATTCCTTAACCATGTGCCTACATGGGATGTGTCCAAGTTCTACCATCGGCAAGTAGAACAACCTCATCGGAGTAGGATAGAACTCCGGATTCCATGTCTTGCTACCATGGTCTATGTCGGTTATTGCCTATTCTCATCATGTGGAATACCTATTAGCATTAGATAAGTTTATGAGGTTTAGGTGGTGGTATGGGACGCAATCTAGACATTGCACAATAGGCTTTGAAGGTGTTATGTGGAATTTCCTAGGTCTTGTCCAAGACCATTATGTGAGTGTCTTATGTGATGTATTATATGAGTGTCTTATGTGATGTATGAGTCTTAATGAACTAATGACCTATGTTAGTAACTATGTAAATGAATGAGTACCTAATCTAAAGTGGCTTAAGCATTTCTTAGCTAAAGTGTGAGGAGGGCATGGAAGGATGATCTCTTCATGTCTTATCTTTGGAAGTCTTGAGGATGACTCTAGTTAGGGAAGTTGGTTAATCTTGTTGACATGATCTAAGCCTTAGGTAGTCTTAAGGACTATTTAGGTAATCTTGAAGAGGTCACTATGGACGTTATCTTCTTGATTTACTTAAGTAGGTCTTTTGATAGCCTTTGGGTAGAGAATGTCATATCACCTATGGTTGGTGATTTAGTGAGAATGATTCTACTATAAGGAGTCCATAGGATCACTTGAGTGTGTGTGTAAGGGATCGTATGGGCGGTTCCTTCACATTTTACTTATGGGAGACTTAGGATTCATGATTGGTAGAGAAATCTCACAATGATGTTTATGATTGCTTTGTAAGTATGTATGTAACTCATTGTAGGTAATCTTAAGGGTCGTTTAGGCACATCTAGAAAGGGTGTATGGGTGGTCTCTCTTTGTGTGACTTAAGTGAATCTTAGGATGACTTTAAGCGAGGGAATTACATGCTACAAGTTGGTTATTAAAGGAGTTAGTAAGTCACTGAAACAGTGAAGTCAATTCACTGTAAAAGTGAATTGAACTTACTGTAAAGTGATGCCTAAATTTGGTATTCTTGATTAATTGCTTTCTTATGAGTTTCTAAATTGATTAATTGTGTTATTATGATTAAAATATGATTTATAAAATGAAAAGATGCATATTTCCAATAAAGTCCGTTTTCATGATTTTTATGCATAATGACATACTTAGTACATGTGGTTGTACTAATTCCATGCTTTATTTTCTATCTATAGTTCTTAATAGGTGAAGGGCTTGTGAAGTGAAGACTTGGATATAGAAGGATCGTCCAAGAAGAAGTTGAAGTATGTCCTCAATTGACTCGAGGGCATATGTCTTTTATGTTTTCTTTGAAGTATTGTAATAGACTATCTCTTTCTATTTTCGTATTGAAGTATGGGCCGTGTTCCAAGTATTCTTGTGTCTTAAGATGATGATATTGAGACTTAATATTTTCTATTACTTCTATATGAAAGAGATTTTAAAGACTTTATATTTTGTGAAAAGTTTTAATTCCGCACTACTTTTCACTATGTATATGCAATGAATGATATGAAAGAGGATTGTCTTAGAACTCCGAGAGTTCGACGACGCGGGTTACAATCCAAGATTGTACCCTATATTTTAGGGTATGGTTTTGGGATGTGACAAGTTTGGTATCAGAGCATAGGTTGGTGAAAGTGGTCTTAGGAATAAAAAAGTCTCATCAAGTCACGTCTAGTTGAGTCTTGACCATCGGTGTGAGTCGCGACACATCTATGGGCGAGAGGCTATAGGACGATAGAGTTTCCCTTCTTTTCTACTCCTATGTCGTGCGGTAGAGTAAATGTTATGTGTTTTCTTGTGTTTCTAGGAGATGAATACTAGAAGGATGGCCGCTAGAAGGTTGGAAGAGGAGAGGGTGAATGAGGAGATTCCTCCTCAAGTTGAGCAAGTTCCTCAAGGTGCTCAAGTGCCTCCCCAAGGTGATCATGTTCCTAATGTGGGTGGAGGTAATGAGGTTCCAGTAGTTCATCCGGAGTTGACTACTCAAGAGATTAGAGAGGCTTTGATGGCTTTAGCTCAAGCCGTAACTACTCAAATCAATTTAAGTATGATGCCTAGGGTTGTGGAGAGAACTATGACTTCTAGGTTGAGAGACTTTGTGAGGATGAATCCTCCTATCTTTCTTGGCTCTAAGGTAAATGAGGATCCAAGTTCTGCTTTACTCTATTAACCCCCAATTGAGGACTCAAATTTGGTATACTCAATGGAAGGACAATAGGCCGGAGGATTCGGGTCCTATTGAGTGGGAAGAGTTTAAGGGAGCTTTTCTTGGCAAGTACTTTCCCCGAGAGAGGAGAGAAGTCAAGGTGGAGGAGTTTATTAATCTCAAGAAAGGAAATATGAGTGTTGAGGAGTACTCTTTGAAATTCTCAACATTGTCTAGGTATGCTCCTTCTCTTGTGTCCAATCCAAGAGATGAAATGAGTCGCTTTTGTACCGGAGTAGCCGACTTGGTGAATGAAGAATGTCGTACCGCTATGCTTCATGATGATATGACCCTATCTAGACTCATGGTGTATGCACAATCTATTGAGGAGTCTAAACTTAGGAGGATAGCTAGAAGTTTGAAAAGGAGTGTTGCTAGTGATCAAGAGCAACCTAGGTTCAAGAAAAGAGTTCAATCTCAAGAAGAGCCTAGGAGGGCTAAGATGAGGTTTGAGAAAGGAGGTAGTTCCAAGGATGGCAAACCTACTTGTGCCAATTGTGGCAAGAAACACTATGGTAAGTGTCTATTGGGTACCGGAGATTGCTTTGGTTGTGGTAAGGAAGGACATAAGGCTAGGGATTGTCCTACGATTGCTTCTAGAGGTAGAGAGGGTAAGCAAGTTGCTCCTAGTGTTCCAAAGGAAGATGCTCCAACTAAGAGGCGTTTCTATGCACTCCGTACTAGAGTTGAGAATCCGGATGAGAATGAGGGTGATGATGATGTTGGTAAGTTCTCTTTCTTTTGTTAAGATTTGAGTTCCTTCTAAGTGGGGGAGTATGGTTTGTAGATGAGATAGAAGTTCTTGAATTTGTTGCTTGTGCATGATGTATAGGGGTTTGGTTGAAATTGAATTTCATTAACTTCTTGCATTGTGTGTTTTATTGAGTTGATCATGTTGTAAGAGGTGTTTATATGATGTTACTTTGCATATTAGCATGTTTATATCGTGAATTGTCTAAAATTAGAACTTTTAAAAATTGCTTAAAAAAAAATGGCTTAAAATCACTGTTGCTCTATAAACTGCATGCTGATATTTTGAGAAAATGACTATTGATTCTTGCCTAAAATATTGTAATGTGGTTAAACTGATGTATATGAGTAGGGTATTGAGTATAAAATGAGTTTTTACAATTTGGAATAAAGCATGTGAGTTTTGTAGCTTAACGAGTTATAGAATTGTCTTCTAGTTTCTTGTTGTGTTGCGAATATCTTGACTATGTGAAGTTGATGTTTTCCTCTTGGATATGTGTTGTATGGTTTGGTTATGTGCTGCTAGTTGAGTCTCTTATCTTGGAAGTGTTCGGAGAGTGGCAAGTGTCATTCGAGGACGAATGTTGTCCAAGTGGGGGAGATTGTAATACCTCGAAAATAGCTTAGGTGCTCTAGAGCCTAATATGTTGGTCTTGGTGTTCTAATGTCCTAAATATGCCTAAAATATAGTATATAGGCAGTAGCTAAAATATTAGAGGTGTTGGAAGTCAAACGTCAAGGACGACTAAGACGTTTGACGACTAAGTCACCAAAATGTCTAAAATGTGGTTATATGTGTTTATGTGTGTTTCATGGTGTTTTAAGGTTCTTAATAGAGTTAATATAGATGTATAGTGTGAAGTTTGGAGGTCAAACGACCAAGAACGTCCAAGGCGTTCGAAAGATATGCCTTGAGTCGACCTTGTACGTCTAGGCGAGTTTCGTTGAGTTTTACGTGTTCGTTTTGGATGAATTTCATGTGAAGTGTTAATTTATAGAGATCGTATTTGGGTTGGAAACGTCCGGGAAATTATCCCAAGGACCATCAAAGGGTCCTTGAAGAAGGACCCAAAATCAGTGTGCAGGCTGTCCCAGGCAGACCTTGGCGACGGAGCAGTCAACGGCCAGTCGTGGCTGTGACGCCCCTCACAGGGTCCGTCGTGGGGACTTAGCCTGGGTGAAGATGGAACTTTGGCCAGCCACTGTAGCCACCAACGGAGGGCTGTGACGCCCCGTTGTGCCTGTGACGCTCCGTCAAGGGCCTGGCGTTGCGAGCTGAGTTCTGCGCAGGTGCTGCTGCCAATTAAGGGGTGAATTGGTAAATTCACCCCACTTCTAAATTAATGTTGGACGGTTATTTGAGGGTCTTATGGGTATTTTAATTAACTATATAAGTAGTTAACTAAAGACTTCATTCTTCCAAATTGAAAACCCAAAACACTTAGAAAATATCCCAAACCTCCATTGAAGACCTATTGAAGAGGCAGCTTGGTGAGGGGTTTTTGTGTCGAAATTCTTCATCAAAGTGAAGAATTATCATCCTTGAGGTATGGCTTTTGATCCTTGAAACTTTTCATCAAGGAGCCCAACTCTCAAGATGTTTTTCAAAGTTTTCTAAAGTGAATTGTCCAATTTCAGGATTCTACCATGGGTTCTTGCATAAATGATTTCTAAACATTGAATTATGATCTAATTGATATTGTATTGATGATTTTAACATAAATTACCTATGAACCCATGTAAATTGATGAACCCTAGTTTTGACTACTTATTGGGTTACTTGATATTAAGCTAATATTGATGAATTGTTGTGTAGTTTCTTATGGGCTTTATAATGATATAAGAATTGTATTCAATTGATATATAATTGATCTAAGATTGTTAAACCTAGATTGAATTGATGTAGATTCATTGAGTCTTATGGTTATTGCTTTGAATTATTGTTCATGGCATGGGTAAGGGCCTTGTGATGTTGAATTGGTTGATTTGGCATTGAATTGAAGTGTGGATGAGGGGATGAAGGTATGCTGCCCATTTTCTTTAATTTGATATTATTTATACTTCGATTCTATTGTGCTTGGTATGTCCACTTATGGTGGCGGTTATGTGTTTTACTTGCAATTGACGTGGCCTTGTCGGCGTTACTTTATGCAATATTATGAGCATGGCCTTATTGGCAACTACTTGAAGTTATGTGGCTATTTGTGTAGTTTGATTATGTGAAGCATGACATTACCTATCTACATGTGAAGTTATATAGTCATGTATGTATTCTTCTAGTTATGTTGCCTTAAGTGATCATGTTAGACTTTGACTTGACATTATGAGAGTAGTGTTAGGTTAAGTCTTGGTTATTCCTACTTGACTTTATGAGTCTATGTGGAGTATATTAATGATGTTATGATGATATATAGGGTGACTTGAAGATGTTAGGTTGTTTTAGAGGTGTTTCTAGAATGACTTGTATTATGTGTTAAAAGTGAAGTATGTGATGTCTTGTCTTGGTTGACTTGTATCTCTTGCTTGATGTATATATGATTATGGATATGTGATGTCTTGATTTAGGGTGTTATAACTCTTAGTCTTGAATGTATGAATGACATGTGACTTTAAATGATGTTATGAGAGTCTCTTATGTGCAAACCTTGACTTAAGGGGAAGGTTAAGATTGATTGAAGTGTAAGCCGTAATGGTATCCTTCAAAGTAAAGGAATGATGGACTTAAGGTTAGTTGACTGGAACGGCATCATATTAACACTTAGGAAAGTCATCATGAGCTTCTTATCGCCATTGTGAGGTAGCCCTAGTGGACCTTCCTTGGTAGGGTAAATGTAATTGGGTTATGAACTAGATATGGAACCCTTTTATGTAAACCTAATGTATGAAATACTCTATGAGAAAGAAGGCTAGCACCGAGTGAGTATGGCAAGGGAAGTAGTTCTAGTTAAGTATGAGACTAGAATACAAAGAAGCCCTTCATATTCCTTAACCATGTGCCTACATGGGATGTGTCCAAGTTCTACCATTGGCAAGTAGAACAACCTCATCGGAGTAGGATAGAACTCCGGATTCCATGTCTTGCTACCATGGTCTATGTCGGTTATTGTATTCTCATCATGTGGAATACATATTAGCATTAGATAAGTTTATGAGGTTTGGTGGTGGTATGGGACGCTATCTAGACATTGCACAATAGGCTTTGAAGGTGTTATGTGGAATTTCCTAGGTCTTGTCCAAGACCATTATGTTGGGTATGGTCTATTTAGTAGTGGCGGATGGTTCCTTCGATGGTATGTGAGTATAATATGTGTAATTGTCATTTGTGGCTTGAGCGACATTTTAATGAGAAGTACAAAGTGATATTATTTATAGTATATGCAATATGTTTGTCTTATGCGAAGTTTAGTAATGTTTGTCCTTGTATACACAATACTATCGCCTTATAAGAACCGCTATCTAATGAACATGTAAGTTATTGGATTGTGTGTGGCGTTGTGATTGAGATTGTTAATCACTATCAGATAAAAGTCATGTTGAATGAAAGTGCGTTATGTGAAAGGTTGTTCTTTCACATACTCTCAACACACAATGAATGAATGAATAATGTCTAAGAAATGAATGGAGGGATCAATCGGGGGTAAGCATTCGGAGTGGAGATAAGGTGTTGGCATCTACCTAATGTTCCTAAAGATTTTAATGAACTAAAAGGTGGAATTTTGGGAATGGACTCATTCGGTGAGTTAGGAGAGTGAGTGTTAGTATGCAACCTCACTATTCCGCAAAGACTTATCCAAAGGAATCGGATTGAGGATGAGGGAATATCTTCGTAAGTTTAATGTGGTATTCAAAAGAAACCTGTGTTTAGGGATAGGCGTTACTAGCCCTAAGGGTAATGTAGATATACTGCACCCAAGTAGACCTTTAGAGAGTGAGTTCATATGGTGTGTCCTTATATTGCACATTGAATCGAGTTAGCATATGAATAGTATGCAAGTAAGTTGACTTATGTCTAATGTTAATTGAACGCATGTTTTATCGCATCCTTTCAATAGTAGTAATGCAAACGCATGTTGATTCTATGTTATGTTTCATGAAGTATGATGGCTCCTTATAGGTATTCTAATGTTGCACTACTGAATAGCTATGGTTCAATGGTCCTTCTTTCTTAAATGCGGAATGGTAGCTTTAGATCTAGGGGTGATTCCCATTTCATTGGGTCCAGCAAAGTGGCGGCTGGTTACGTCTGAGTATGTAACTACTTTCAAACATATAGGCTAGTGTCATACTGTGGTTTGTCACTTAGAGGATGGTCTTATGTGAATATCTCGGGTCCAATAGCATGTATGTTTCAACTCTAAAAGTAATGAATTGGGTATATTGTTTGAGGTTGTTAAGGTTGAAATGAAGTATGCCTTATCCTTGTGTAAGTCTTAAGGATCACGGGTGGGTGTGGTTTTTGGGAGGAGTTGTAGTGGGGCGGTGCTGGACATGATTTATGGCTAAGTGAGCTCTTAGAATAACTTTGGGTAGGGGGGAGAGGTTAGGTGATTAATGGGGTCTTTGATGAAAGTGTACTGAAAATGTTGAGAAGTGAGAGTTATGACCTTGTAAGTGTGCTAAAATAATGATTGTCATGTCTTATACTCTTGGTTTTATGAGTCTCGTATTCAAAATAGCATGAAGGTATAATTTCAACTAAAATATCCGCTTTTACGAGCATGGCTGTCTTTTGTCATATCAATGCCAATAACTCCTGGTAAGTACAATTATAGTTCTTCTTCAACCTATGCGAACTTATTATGCTTCTATATCATGAAGTTTCACTAAGTTATTCTGGTTTGGAAGGCACACGTATGAGAGAGTTATTAGAAGGTGAGACAGTGCGAATCATAGAATATGCACTCATAGATTAGGGTACATGATCCGATTACTTCAATGTAACATGACTGATGGTATCTTGTGGAGAGTTTTCCTATATATGGTTCAAAGGACTGTATTATGACTAAACAAAGACTTCTAATAATGTATGTTCTTCCATGTAAACTAGGACTAGTGACCGCTGACTTAGGTTGCTTCCATGCATAGGGTCCCAGCCGGTATCATAGGTTGCTCTTTGTGTAACTTGAGATACTAAATCTATACATTGGACCGATTTTAACTAGGGAGGATTATATCCCTTCATTATCGATTTGTTGTGGAACGATTTAGTATTCCACACTGCTATACATAACCTATGATAGACATGAAAGCTAAGAGGCGTTGCCAAGACCCTCCGGAGAGGTAACTATAGCCGGTAACAAGCTGAAGCACAGCCCGACTAGGAGGTGTATCCGATTTGGGGTCATTATTCTACATTCATCAAAACAACTGAATGTCCTTTGCTTCCTAACCTGAACGATTTCAAAGTGCAACAATATTCATAAAGGAGTAGTAGGTTTCCAGGCACTCTGAGATAATACAAACATTGAACTTTATCATACATCAACTGGTTAAAAGCAAGACCAATGACCTAGATAGATAGAGCCACTGGAAATGAAAATAAGAGAAGGATCTAAAGTATCAACTCAAAAATTCAAGGGCTCGTATCTATCCCACAAAATTGTGACAGACAATAGGATTGACGTACCAAACACTACGTAACTCACAGTGAGCGTCTAAACTCTAGGGGATGGGGATCGCGGATACTCCTCATCACGACCAACTACGAGCCTGACGAACTACAACACGCATAAACCAGCCCAACTAACACAAATATAAACTGACACTACCTCAAAAAACTAATTTCATCATAACAACTTCCACACGGATACTCACAATATCAGCACACGAGCTCAGAATTTCATATATGGTGTCATCAACGACATTTTAGAGGTAATGTCAAATTACACAAGTATTTCTACAGACTAACACATCCAATAAAAACATGCCTTTGTGATCTAATAAATGGAGCTCTCTTCGGTGTCACAATCCAATGTAACCTAATGAAAACGATAATTGTATCATGAAATGTTATTCTCTCCAAATCCCTATTCCCCTGTATATACATGTATCTGCATAATACTATCGGAGTTAATTGACCGCATGGTGGGTTTCGGCAATGAAATCGCTATTATGTGGCATTCATGGATGATCTCCACATGTTACTAGTGCGGAAAGTCCATACACTATTAAGGATTCTAAAAAATTCCACGCACGTTGTGCTCAATTAATCTTCAACATTCTTCACCACCATAGGACTATTATCCTAACGAAGTCCTACTTATATACTATAAATCTCATCACTCAATAGCTCATGGCACAATATGATCAATAAAAAGGATCCGATGTCATCTCAAATTTAAATATCAATATGATAGCCATTCACCTTCAGTTTTATCACAAGTATAATTGATGTACTCAACTTATAATTGTAACGACATGTGGCGCTACATCAAATTAAATGAACGTCAAGTCCATTTCCTTTATAGACTAAATAGCAACATAAATAGGTCTGTCCTTTGGGTCTGTTTTTCAGGTATTGAAACAGATCCTTGCATGATTTTTTAAAATAGAGAAGACATAAAACCTTATACTGGTTTTCTCTAATACATTCCCGGTGGTACTAGTCGTTATATAATTGAGACCCGATTGCACAGCATGTGGGAGCTATGAGACCCATCCTTCGTCTTTACCATGGTCTATTTTCCACCTTATATTATCTTTTAATTAAAAGGTAATAACGATGTCACATTTCAATCGAACGTTTTCTCATAACAACTCTTTCAACACAATCACACATATTTAATAATCACATTTTGCTGTTAATTCATCTTTATTACCATCAAATTAAGAAGATTAAATCAAGCTATGGACAAAGTCAACCCATTAAAGTCTTATTCACCTTAACACACATTATTACAAGGAAATACTCAATCCATACCTAATAAGGTTTAGAAATCCACTATGCCTCAATAAGTCAAAACATCAATCCTGCTGAGTCTTTTCACCTTATTGAAGGCTTTCAAATCACACGCAAAATCATAATCAAGTAAATAACCAGCCCTACATAAGATTCTTCCCAAGTTTTATTGGGAGATGCACTGAGCTCACATAACTATAGGTGCTAATCGCCCCTAGAACACGACCAATTTCACCAAAACCACCCAATTTATAATCACGTTCCTTAAATCTTGAAGTTAATCCACTTACCATGTCTCTCTCATATTTCCAAAAACGTCCAGAGGTCCTAGGAGTTTAAGTCACAAATGCTTCTCCAAGACACTAACAACTAATAATTTTTTTATACCATATTATGCATTACTATTTAATTAGATTATCACATGACTCAAAACTTGAGTCATAGTATGATAACCATAAGAAAATTCAAAATCAATCACCTTACGTATACTGCCTAAACACTAAACTCAATTATTCCATAATATTCATTTGTATGAATAATATTCTACTATGATAACTTATAATACAATTATCCACTCGTCTAATCATTAACTCACTATCATCGTTCAGTGTCCATCAATTGCTATCATAATTTAAACTCAAAATCTTGATTATCCAAGATGTGTTTATAAAATACTTAGAATAATCTACCTTGTATTCAATCTTCTTTTCCACAGTTTGCCATAAGTCATTATAATATAACATCCAGGACTTCACTTTTCATATGAAAAAACTTCCATTGATCTAGTATATATAAGTAATTTGAGAATCTTGATGCATTCCATTACCTTGATGACTAGCGGTCCGTCTTCCTTATTGGTAGCCCGCAGGCACTAATATTTCCTTTGCTGTTCCTAATTTTTTTCCTTCGTAAGTAGATCTAAAATTGTTACACCTATTTACTTTATTTTCATATATGGTTATAGTAAGGGTTAAATAAATCGGCATTGGTCAATTACCACCAACTAATATCTCACATAATTAATCCCATGTACTCCATCAATTAATAAACTGTCAGGTATATAATGAAATGTTTGTAAGGGATTCTCCCAAACCAGTTTCAACCAACTGATCATAAATGACGTCTCAGACAAGCTATCGAGACCGGAGTACAAAATGATGATATTTATTCTAAAATTTCTAAGAAAAAAGGATTCCAAGGTCATTACATTGTCAACATCCGCAGAAGGAACAAATTGGGTCAGGTGCGCATTATTGTAAAGACTTTTTCTATGGAAGCTAATAGAGTAAATATGTGTTTGTTTCACGTGTCTTCGTGCAGGTTCCAAATTGATGAAGATGGTACTCCCATGTCGACTAGATGTTTAGGATGGACATACCGTTAATGTGAAATTTTCTCGTGCGTCTAATCGTCGATGCATGTCTGTCTGGTGTGCACGGTAGTAAGTGTCGGGATCAAGCGAAACGATAAAGAATCGAGAAGGATAAATGTGTTCATTGCTAATCTTCATTCCCTCTAAAAATACTTCATTAATAATATTATCGTAAGAGCCAAAAATAAGCAGTGAAGTGTTCAAAAGATCGTTAAAGAAGTAGAGGAAATAAAAATAGTTTTGATTTAGAAAATTGGCATTATTTAATTTAATAGAATAATGTTAGTGTTAATTATTAAAAAAAAGTTTAAAGAAAAATTAATATAAAAGAATTGATAATAAAAAGTAACTTCTAATTTTATATAAGACGTGTTGTGATGGGTTGTTGTGGGCGGGGCTCTACCATGGATATGCAAGTAGGCATGCGCTCTGAGAGCTGAATTATTTCCATTATTCATTTCAATAGAAGACTTTAATTAAGGATAAATATGTTGTTGTTCTGAGTAGTTCAGAGGTAATAATTAGTTTTTGTAGTGCAAGATCTCAAGGTGAGCTGTCGAGTTATATAGATTCCTCTTTTTCTATTTTCTTACTATTTCTTACGCTCTTTGTCTGAATAAATATTG